>JABUQX010008829.1:42500-73458 GCA_015478945.1 Trachelipus rathkii
GGAAACCCTCACCCAAACGATAGTCATTTCTTGGAAAATTACAGATGTACGACTACAACAAGTCCGACCATTTAGCAACACTGAATGGCCAAATATTTTTGGCACTTCAGTACTGCTAAGTAGTCGAACATGTTGTCGTACTTCTGTGAAGTTCCAAAAATTGATTATCGCTTGGGTGATGGTAGTCCCTTCCTACTGTAGGATACTGAGCGTATTACAGAGCGGATTTTTACTGGCATAAAAGGGGGGTACATTACATACCTTTTCCCTTTCAACTATAAATAGGAAACCTGGGTATGACATTGCTTGTTAGAGAGAGGAGAAAGAGAGATGATATGGGATAAAGAGTCTCTGCGAGAGAGAGAGGAGACGAACAGGGAAGACAGAGAGAGATGAGAAGGGGAGGACGAGAGAAGAGAGAGAAGAGAGGGAGAGGGAGCAGAGAGGAGAGAGAGGAGGACAGAGAAGAGGAGAGACGAGAGAGAAGAGAAGAGAGAGAGAGAGAAGAGAAAGAGAGAGAAGACGAGGAAAGGAAAGAGAGAAGAGAGAGGAATGGAAGAGAGGAAGAGAGACGGAGGAGAGAATGATAGAAGCGAGAGAGGAGAGGAAGAGTGGGAGAAGGAGGAATGAGAGGGAGAGAAGGGGTTGCGAAAGAGAGAGAGAGATGAGAGAGAGGGAGAGGAAGAGGAGAGAGAAGAGAAGTGGGAGAGAGAGAGAGAGAGAAGGAGAGGAGAGAGAGAGAGAGGAGATAGAGAGGAGACGGAGAGAAAAGGAGTTCAAAAGCGATTGTTTCGAACGAGATAAAGCGTGGTGGTGAGAAAAAAAGAGAAGAAGGAGAGAAGGAGAAGAGAGCAGGAGAGAGAGAGGAGAACGAGAGACAGAGGAAAGGAGGAGAGAAGAGAGAGAGAAGAAGAAAAGAGAAAGAAAGAAAGGAAGGAGAGAGAGAGAGAGAGAGAGGAGGAGAAGAGAGAGGAGAAGGGAGTAGGAGCGTTAGAAACTGAATACCCAGTACTTGATTCTTTTCGGGCAGAGACGAGACCTGAGTCAGATCAACGTGCTAGCCACCCAAAAATATAATATAAGAAGGAATTGGGACTTATACCAAATTGTAGACAGGAAAAGATGACCGAGCAGGTTTCAAATGGTCGACATTTTAGAAAATTAAAGAAGAAAAAATCTGTGTTATTGTTGGGACTGTAACTGATGAAAGCCACAGCGAAAAAACCTTGAAACGGCATAAGAGAGAGAGAGAGACACGAGAGTAAGAAGACCTAAGAGCCGAAAGAGACAGACGCTGAGAGAGAGAGAGGAAACGGAGAGCAGCGTAAACCAATGATAAGAGATGAGAGAAGACCGACTGATGATGAGAGAGGAGAGAAGAGAGAGAGAGAGACGAGAGACGTACGAGAGAGAGAAGAGAAGACGAGAGACCTAAGGATGAGAAGATGAGAGAGTACTTTAGGAGAGAGAGAGAGAGAGAGAGAGAGAAGAGAATTTTAGATGAATAATATAATAGTGTTTTTTTAAAAAAAGTTGCTGTGCTTATGATAAGAAAAAAAAAAAAAAATAAAGAAATTAAAGCTAAACAAATGGTAAAATTTAAAAATATACCTGCTCAGTTGTGTTTTATCAGGATTTCTGGCAAGGCACAAATGCTTCCTTCTGCTACCCAGCAAGGCGGTATAGATGTCAAGTGGAGAACTTAACGTGAGATATTCACCACCATATTTAGATATAATTTTTCCAGTATACCAATCATACCACTTTCCATTTGGAAAGTATGCTTCAACTTTTGTCTCACACTCCCTTTTGTGCAAAAAAAAAAAAAAAAAAAATATATATATAAAGTTTCCCATAACAATGTCGTACTAACTTTAATATATATACTACTTATAACGAATATTATATATATATATATATATATATATAATATATATATATATATATAATATAGATATATATATTATAATATATATATAATATAATATATATAATAATTATATATATCATTATCTCCCTAAACCTAATTGTCTTAATGGTAAAAATTAATGGAAAGGAGAGAAAAAGGAAGGAAGTGAAGACAATTGGAAATGGAAAAGGAAAAGCAAACAGGGTTTATAAGGAAAAGTATGAGAGACGCACTTTGCAAATAAGTAACTTCAAATGTGCCACCCATAAGATGAAACATTCAATCTGAAGGAAATGTTAGTATTGCCACAAAGATAAATATTGGAGTGTGCCTAAAATACGAAAAATCAATAATTGTTCAATAGATAAAGGGTATAAGTTGATGAGATGATGCAAGCATTAGAAAGCCTTTCCATTGAAGGAAATATTGTTACTTATACTAATATATACTCAAATATATACATATATGTATATCCTCATTTAATATATAATCATTATATATAATATATTTAGTATAAATATATATGATATATATATATATATTATAATACACTGTATTATATATATAATATATACCTATATATACCGACCTATATATATAAACCTCCTTAATACTCTAAATCCTATAATATACCTATAACTAAACCTATATATAACTACACAAGGAAAGAGAAAGAAAATGACAGTATACTTGTTCTCTCAGCAGATAGACAAAAAATTAATATCACCTAACCTAACCTAACCTAACCTAATACCTAAACTACCTATAATACTTATATATAAGCCTGATAATTAATATAACCTATACTTATAACTATTATGTATATATAGTATATATATATATATAAATATATATAGACAGTACGTAACCTAACCTAACCTAACCTATATATAACCTTATACATAAACACTTATAACCTATATAATCACTAACCTAACCTATAATATACATATCTTAATATACTATTAATTATACCCTACTTCAACCATCAAACTAATGCAATAATCATTAGTTCATTCCCCAACAGGACACATACATAGCGCGTTAATGATTAGTAGTCGAGTGGCAAGTTTGGTGGTCCGATGTGCCATTGAATAAGGGTATCTGAAGGAATAAATTTTTTTGATATGTTACTATTATTATTATTATATAGTCGACTACATTTTATTGTAACTATGTACGCTATCACATAATTATCTATACCTGTCGATTAATATATGATGACTATAGTTCACCTCATTATTCACACAGAATTACCTGTATATAGAAAAAATATAATCTCCTGAACTATAGCTATAATCATCTTATAATATTTTGACCCGAGAAATATATCAAATATAATTATCTTATTGAGGTTTACCTCTATTACTCTCGGTTTCCTTCTAAGCTTTGCTTATTTAGTTAATCTCCACCCTCCTCTCAGTATCCTAGTCTCACTCATCAAGTACATAATATATAAATATTCTTATCATATTTATCATCCTCTGTACAAGGCTTGAGCTCTTTCCTTATATAATACTAGTTATTCTTTATATTCATTGAGTTATATTTCCATCTTAGTATAATATGATTTCTATAGGTGCTATTCCTCTCTCTTATATATATATACTATTATTCTATATTATCTATTTACTCTCTTACTCTCTCATCTTTATATATACTCTTATATTATCATATCTATCTCTCTCATTATACTAATCTCTCTACTCTCATATTTATTATTAATATAACGGATACTCATCTATGTATACGTATCCTAATCAATATCTTAAATATTTATTACTCTCTATCTCTATACTAACTTATATCAATCTATCTCTCTCTCTCTGTCTATCTCTCTCTCTACTATACTCTATACTCTATACTCTATAACTATCTATTACTCATTATACTACTTCTCTATCATCTTACATATTACTCTATCTATATATCTGCATTACTATATACTATCCTCTCTCTCTTACGTACTCTCTATTTCATTCTATTATATACTTACTCTATTCTCTCTTTCAAATTTTTAATTAAATAATGATTATAAATATACTCATCTTAATTGTATACCTATAATAATATCAATTGTAAATTATATTTATACTCTCTTCCTCTCTCTATTACTACTCTTTCTACTCTCTCTCTGCTTTACTCTCTTCTCTTAATACTCTCTCTATGCTATTACTTACTATATATCTTTTCTTACTACCTATATACTCTTACTCTCTTTACCTACTACTCATCCTCGTCATCACCATATCCTGTACCACCATTCTCATCTCACCTACATTCATATCACTAACTTACCTCTCAAAGCTACACCTCCCTCCCTTCTGACAATCATCTACTCCTCTCTTCACAGATCATCCCTTCACTCCTCATCTCTATCCCTATGTTCTGCTGGATGGGCATGAACATTGCTCAACCTAATTTCTTATATGTTTCTTTGTAGCGAGAATGTACGTAGAATGCGACGTACCTAAGTGAGGGTGGAGTTGGCGCGTTTAACATGACTGTACTATCTTTATTCCTACTCCCATCTCTTTGTAGCGTAATGTCTCGTCTTGCCATTCTCCCTCGGTAGCCTGTCTGTCGTACTTCGCCGCTTAACGTACGTGCTCTCTTCTATCTTCTCTTGCGAACTATTGTTCTCTCTACTGCATTCCGTGCTTCTCTCTCTACTAAATATGCTTCTCTTACTGTAAAAAAATGCTCCACTAGGAGAATGTGAACTGTATATCGAGTATGGAGAATTTATGTATTACTCTGGTCTCTCTCTCTGTCATCTCTTACTTTCTTTCAGAATCTACTCGTGGCAAATTTTCTCATCTCTCTCTTCTCTCTCTCTCCGTTGCTGTGACCGAATACAAAGCAGAAAGGAAGTGGCTAAATTTCATCGTCTCTTTCAATTAGCGTTGTTTGGTAACATTTTAAGCAACGAGTTAGTGTATATTATTGTGATTGGTATTCCACCCATTGATTAAAAAAAATTGCCCTTTCAGATTTTCGCACCTAGTGTTAATCTAATATTCGCATTTTGATTTCCGTGACCCGATCTTCTCTCTCTCTCTCATTTCTCTCTCTTATCCGGTTATTTCCATAGCGTATGCGAACTTAGCTGGTAGACAAATCACGAATAGTGGTTCATCCATTTAATCATAGTCTAAATATTGTGTGTTTATCCTCAAGGTTTCATCCTATCTTCCCCCTTCGATTGTCGTAGTATTTGGAGTCATCAACGACTCTTTCGTACTATATAAGCGTATCTTCAGCATCTTTCTGTACTCCAATACATGACACGACTCACGATCGATATATGCTGACATTGTTCGAGAGTGAGAGTGTGTGCGAGTCCTATAGTATTATAATTCTATGGATTTAATTTATAAGTTTGATAAATGAGTCAAGGGTAGTATATAGATATGGTGTTGTGACATAATTAGTTATAATCTGAGGGTAAAACGTTATAGTACATATAGTAAGAGATTATACAGATTTATATGTCATGAGTATAATTACTGAATGATGTTTTGTAGTAAGTGGGTATATATGTGAAATATTAGCTGAGTAGTGAATATAATTCAGATATTTAGATATTTCCCAATCCCCCTTTCCTCATTGTGATCATTTCTGACAAGTATTGTGAGATTATATATATAATATATTGAAAGCTTTACAATGCGTTTCTGTCAACCAGTGTTGAATGTAGATTTGATGTATTGGGTGGTCTGCAATGTTCAGCTATGATTTGATAATTTGTTCTGTTTTTTTTTTTTTTCGGTTACAATTTCCAGTTATAACGTATTTTGAATTTTAATATCACAACCATATCAGTAAAACCAATAATGAATTTTTTATATAATATCGACATGTATCTTTTTTTTCTACCATTATCTTATCAGTTTGCGAAAGATATGTTTGAATAGTGTGATGTGGGTTAGAATTGTGTAGATGTGTGTCTATAGAATATGATCAAGTTGATGTGGTTTTTTCTGATGATCGAGAGTGTGGTTTCTCTTAATGCTTGTGTGTATAACTGAGTGTTTCTATGATTATATTTTGTGAAGTCCACTATTTTATTTTGATATTCTGTGATGGTTTAATAAAATACTGTGGGTGTTTATGTGATTAATTGGTTGTTATGCTGAAATTTTTCGCGGCTTATTAAGTAGAGAACTATTATGTGAAATTTGTATAGTGTTGGGGACTGACTTATAGGATTATGCACGTATTGTAGGTTTTGTATCCAAAAAAGAGACGAGTCATAGAGAATGATTAATTGATTGTGTTGTTATTTCTGGATAGGTTCTATGGTTCCCTTTTATAGTCAGTGTTTGATTGTTGGTTAGTTAAAAATTCCTATCTGAATGTAAACTATTTAAAAAAATTGCAGTGTATTTTATATGATTCATGTCACGGATGCCTATATGAATGTGAATATCTGATATAAATTTTAGGAATTTAAGTTATAAAGTAAAATACTTCTTTCTCCTTAAGATTTTTTTAAAATGAACATAAAATACCCTGCACAAAATTAAAGTAAAGTTAAATTAAATTAATTAAATAGAGCTAAATAAGTAAGAATTAAATTAACATATAATACTATGCAAATATAATTAAATAATAACAAAATGAGAAAGAATTCAAAATTAAATTAAAAATAAAATAATAATTAAATTAAAATTAAGATAAATTTAAGAATTGTAATTAATGTATATAGTTAAATGTTGATATATACTAAATTAGTTTAAAGTTAATTATATATGTATTACAGATTTTATGTTTAATTTAAGATTTAGATATAATTTAAATTTAAAATGTCTAGATTTAATTTATAGTGATGTAAATGCATAATTTTTTACTAATTTATAGGTTACAGTTAATTTATATTTATAGTTAATTTATATGTGTTATAAATATTTAATTTAAAGATTATTTTAAGTTTAATTCTTGTTGATTGAGAAAGTAGTCTTTAATCTAAACAGTTCTTGAGATTAATTGATTCCGTTGTACAATTAAATAAACCTATTTAATAAATTGAATTGTATTAAATTTATAAATTGTTAATTTTTAATTTATATATTAAATTTAATTTAATTTAATTCTGAGATAGTGTTACTGTTTATGTAGGTGATTCAGTTGATCTATGATATATTTTGTGATGTATTACCATAATTATGTTTATTTGAATCATTTATACAAATTTTTGTATGTGATTATGTATTTACAATATTAATTTAAATTAAATATGTACATATAGGATCTTAATGTTAATTTATATGTCTCATCTACAATATATGAAGTTAAATAGAATTTAAGTAATTATTCTCTTGTGATGTGTTTGACTCATATGTTAGGAAACAACACATAGCACATATGTGAAAGCTAGGAGTGTTTGGTGGAATGAAGGTGATGTTGTAGATATTGTTCAAAATCTCGTGATGTTTAAAGACTATGTGATAGACTATATATGGTGGTTAGAAGAGTGGGTTTAATAATATATATTAACTGTGCGCAGTACGTCGATGTGAATGGATTGTGTAAGAGTTTATATATACTAAGTCTAAATTAGATTTATTGAATAGTTAAGATATAATATTATATTGTGATGATATAATGAGAAAAAGATTGTTGATTAGATATTGAGTATGTATAACATGGGAAGAAGAGAGGTGTCTGTCTAAGCGAAAGATGTTGAGCAAAGGATAGAAGTGAGAAGAACAAGAAAAGCTTATAATGAAATTCGTGTGTTATCTATTGTGTAAACTGAGCAAACAAAGGAATTAAATAGTATGTGATAAGTAGATATAAATCTTGTAGCATGCCACCAATGATTCTTAGAATCTGCGAAAGGTTATAGTAAATGGTATGTAGCGGAATCAAAATGCTTAATAGAAATAATGAGATATAATAGTGTAATGGTTAACGACTTTCGGAATAAACTGAGTGAATAACGGAGAAATATGTTAGAGTAGATAGATGTGTGACAATAGTTAAGATCTAAGAGAGGAATGACTTATACATTCAATTAGAACAATTGCATAAATTCAATAACACTTTGACAACGGAAAATAATGAATGACATATATTTTTCAAGTTTTTTATTGACAAGTAATACATTAAAAATATTATCTATGCGAGAATTTATATAGTGGATGACTGACGATAGTAAGGATAATATATATTGTATTATTTTGTAATTATATATTTTTTCATATTAGTACTTATATTTATTAGTATATGTGCCGAACATAATGAAAATAATTGTACATTTGTATATTTGTTGTTTAAAATTCAAGGTGAAACTGCTATACGAGAACGTAGCGGTAACTTGGGATAAAATTTACTGTATAGAATGATGGCAGAGAGTCCTTATCTTATGCTATTAATTAATGGGTTAAAATGACAAAGTACGGAGAGGAGGATGGTGAATTAATGGATTTTGGAAGTGGTAACAAAGCGTTATGGAAAGTATTAGGTTCAGGGATTTGGAGGAGAAGCGTTGAATTATAAATGCCTCTGAGCTCTCTTCAAATATTAATTGTAATTCGTAATTGTTTGGAACATACACAATATAATATAAATGTTGAAGAGAGGAGATTAGTTAATGTTGTGATATAAGGTTTGATATAAAGTGTAAAAAGGATGTGAATGTAGTTGATAAGTTTATTTTTAGTGTCCTGAGAAAGTAATGTTCGTTACTTGACTGAAGGACTGATTCTTGATAAGTGTATCCTGTATGTATGACAACCATGGTTAAATCGTAAGAGATTTTAGTCCTATGATATGAGTTATTTTATTTACAGAAATTACTAATTACTTATGTATTTGTTAGGATTTCGAATATTCATACCTTTTTATCATTAAAAAAAAAAATATTTGAATGTATAATATCATGTCAATCGTGTAGAAAGACTAATTGATAGAGAATACTCTCTACAGAGTTTTATGATTGTACGCCTATATGCATTATGATAATTAAATTATATATGCACAACACATTTATAGCAAGTAGTTTGAATAAGTTTTTAGTATAATTAATGGGAATAAATTTACATGGTGAACTTAGGATAAAATTTGCCTATATCCTCGATATTATATAGGGATTTTGGGAAGAAGTAACTATGCGTTGAGAGATACTTAAAGAAATGTATCTAAGACATGTCGTTATTACATAGTGGTAAAAATATGAGGGGAGAGAAGAAAAGGGGAACATAGAAGGCTATTTACAATATAATATACTACCTTGATTAATTCATAATATTGATTTATAGGATTATGAGGGTTATGAAAGATTAATTTAGTAAGTAATGGTGAGTATAGTATATATATTATAGGTGCAGTAGTAGGTAATGTTAGTTAGTATGAATATATATATATATATAGATATATTATGAATAGGTAAGGATGGAATATTTTACATAATAAATTTGATATGAAAATGTTCTAATTTTGTTTTGTGATGTATATGAAGAGTGTAAGGGGAATTGGTTATACCCACTGTGTTTCGCAAGCACTTGGTAGATGACGATTTAGGCAGGGATATGTTAAAAACGTCAATAGGGTATTTATGAAATAGAGTAAATATATGTTAATAGATATAGAATAGAAGTATAGATGATTTATGTTTGTGATATGTGAGTAGACAGTCATATCGTGTATGGCTAAATTAGTATTAGAACAGATATAGTATAAAAAATGATATTATAGATAGAACACTCGAACAAATGGATCTTGAAATTAATAAATATTTATTTAGCATATAATTTATTGGAGTAATGATAATAAAGTAGGAGATGGATGATGCAGATGTAAGTATGTAAGTTGTAGATAAGAGTACAAGATAAGGTGCTATGGAGTTAGCAATAAATCGTTGGTGAATAGTAAATAGGGACTAAGTCTTTAGTGCGCTAGTGAGTTGACTCATTACATCGTAGGATTTTTAGTTCATATACTATTTATACCTATGTTAGTTATAAATGTTATTAGTAGTTAGAGTACTCTATGAGATCTGAGTAAATGATAAAAGGTTATAAGATCTATAAATTCATTTATTTACAGATAACTAACTAAATCTTAAGTAGTAGGCGTGTTAGGTTGATCAGATTAGATAATGAAGGAATGAACGTATGATAGAAAGTTATTATTATATGTGTGAAGAAAGGGGTAAATGAGAGAATAAATGAAAGTGAGTTGGGGATGGTTTGGTCATGTGAAAGGATGGATTTCCTATTGGGTTATTTGATAATATGTATAGTGGTGTAGTGTGCTGGGAATCGATCTATGGCTAGAGGAACCGAAGAAAAAGTGGATTAAATCAGTAAAGAAATGCCTTGGAGTGAAAAGAAATGAGTAAGTTGGCATTGAGCGAGGAAGAAAAAGGTGCATTTTAATAATGTGAGAGTGAATGGTCGGTTTGTAGTACTGCGGTATGTTTGTAGGCTCCCACTCTAGGCCAAAAGAGGTAGAAATCACTAAATTAACGATATAGATACTATATGATGAGTCCGTTGCATATAGTAGCTCGGTAAGTACTTCTAGTGAGTGGAATTATCTAGTATACTGCAGACGGCTAGCTCTAGGCGGTTATATATATAATATATATATATATATATATATTTAATATATATATATATATTAATTAATATATTATATATATATATATATATGATATATATTAAATATATATATATTAGATGAGTAATATAGTTAAGCGGATATCCTACCATCTACGCATCCGCAATCTCAGAATATGCGGTATTTAATTCCGCATCAATCATTTTTATCTCTATCCGCTATACCGCATATTTTTATTGCGTTAGTGATATTAAGCGGAATTGATATATATTCATTTAATGAATTATGAGACTAAAATGCTTCCTCAACTTTCCTATAACGAAGATGTTCAAGACTGCTGAGTTAGCATTGCTTGAGAGGCATGGGAGAAATTTAAAGATAGCTTAGTTATTTCTTCTACGTCATATACTATGAAGAAAACACATAATGATTGAAAAAGTCAGACAAGTAATGATAATGCAATCTTAGATAATTGTGAGATTAATTACTCTTTCTTTATAAGCGAGTTATTGAAGAGTGAGATAACTTAAAGTAACTATATTAGCTCTAAGAAAATTCTATGTGTGTCAGTAAAGGTACATCCTACTTTAGTTTGCTCTATAAGATGAAAGGTCCTGTGCTAAATACTGCTATTACACATATAAGAGATTCTAGTGGATGACAGAAAATTACTCATACTGGGATATGATAATATAGATTATCAAAATTCTATGACAAAATGATTACGCGTATGCGCTAAAAGCAACTTTTTCTTCGGCCTATAGATTACAAATATACTCCAATAAATTTGTTTATCATAATAGTATCCGTGAGGGTTAAAATTTATTTCTCATATTGTGGCTTGTGATTGAAATATGCTTGTTAAAGCAGAAATTTCACCAGCCAATAAAAGGAAAAGATTTACGCATGTAAGCGACACCAAACATGATGTGAGATTCAACGTTATCAGTGCTATCCCTCGTATAGATGAACATTCTTTTATAACATTTAAGCATACTAATCACAAGAGAATTGTTAAAGGTTTTAGTACAAACACCTGTCTAACCTGATCGTAAAGATTATCTAAATGACAATAAACTCTTTGGGTGAGAGTAGAATCGAGTGACATATAGATCCATTGGTATTTAGATAGTCAAGATAATATTTAGTATATATATTAGTAAACGTCATGTTCCTCACATCTATGAATAATAACTTGTGAGTAGTAGCTTAAGTAGTAGCTTAAGTAGTAGCTTAAGTAGTAGCTTAAGTAGTAGAGTCTTTTTAAGCCGGTGCTACAGATCTCATTTTAGCTAGAAGAAAGAGAGCAATAACTCTCCCTTTGATAATAGTGGACTCAGAAGCATATTGTTATTTTGAAGCATTAATATTTGAGTGAATTCATACTTTCAATTTGATTATATATTATAATATGATATATATATATAATATATTATTATATATATATAATATATAATATATATAAATATATATATATATTTTATAATACATATATATAATATATATATATAAATATATATAATATTAATAAATAATATAACCTTTTTTTACTGTGGAGGCATGGGGTGAAAGAGATTGAAGTCGGTTAGCAAAAAGATATTATGTGATGCAACGTCTCGCTCAATCATTATATATATGGGTAACACCAGAATATTAAATATATATAAACTAATATATACTATTATATCAAATATTAATATATATGTTTGACCAACTAAACTTGAAATAACAAGGCTTGGTCTCACAGAGACTCCCAAGTCATAAGTGTGCTTTTTACAAATATAGTGAATACCAAGATAAATGAATAAGTATAGGAGTATATAGTATATAATACGCGTTGTAAGTTAAAGCTTCTTTATCAGAGAACTTATTTAAGCAACCAATACTCTCACCCATAATGAGTCATAACCGGACTATCATAGATTCCTGCAATATCAAAAAGATAATAGGAGAAAATAACAAACATTTAGTGTTTCTAATAAAGTATATGCTACCAATAGTACATAAAAAACAACTAAAATATCTTAGAAATATATTATTTAATATTAATTAAGAATATTATAACGGTAATAACAAAAGACAATCGGACATTATTAGGTATTAAAAGATAAAAAACAAACTAAATAAAATATATTTAGTAGAATAAAAATGTCTTTTGAAAACATCGTAGTAGCTACCCATAATAGATCTATATTATAAAATAATAGTAGCTTATCCTAATGAATATTAATTTATAAGTTTAAGCCAATATGTTATACTAAACTATTATGTACATAGTATATAATATTCTATGTGAATTAAGAAATACCTTAGATAACTAATTCTATAAATTCCTATTCTAATCATAGTATTAATATTCCTCATTAGTACAAAATAGGATAAATAAGACCAATAAGCTGCCTATCACTAATAAAATCTATTATATACTAATAATATGGAATACCTGAGTATAGTCGTTTTACCGTTAGAGTCCGCACTCACACCCCTATAATTAATCTTAGCTTTATACTGAGCTCAATATTGAGAATTCCCATGAACGATTCACTATTAGTATAAAGAATAATCATTCTAGTATTTAAAATGTGCCCATATATAATAGGCATATATAAATAACATATGCCATATGAGCATTGTTTAGTACTTGGTAGTAAAGCTCTTATATTCCGTTATAAATCAGTCGGTCTATAATAACATAAAAGGTCACTATAATATGAATACAATCTATACTAATATTTTAAATACTAATAGTTTAATATATATATTAATAAATAATAATATTACTTATCAAGGACATTTTATCATTAAAAATAAAACAAATTCAACCAACACACACAGCAGATAACTATTTGTGAGTGCTTAAGACTATGCTAATAGAGTATAAAACCTAAAGATACTACTGGATTCCCTATTATTTCCTGAGCGTCAAAACGATGACACACGATTCAATTAACATAGCGGATCAGAGTAATAATTTTACACTCCGCAATCTCTCGCGTTAGATTAAAATAAATCACATGCTCACTTTAAATAAACATTCTATGCGTAAAATATAAACCAAGTCCTTTACTAATAATAAATAAAATAGGGATGACAACATAACCACCGATTTACTTTCCACAAATGTCTATTAAAACCAATCTTGTGAGTAATATAATAATGTATAAATCACCAGCAATTACCAGAAAAAGCTTCCAATGCCTGGTAATGTTAGTCTAGATTTATATAATGAGGTAATTCAGAGTTCCTCATTGATAATTTTCAGAGAGCTGTAACAACATGAGTTTAATAAATTAATTATAGTAATCTTATATTGATAATAATACATCTATATTTAACTAGGAACTTTCATACTATTCTTAATAACCTAAAGTGAAAGTTTTGAAATAAAAATTATTATATATTTTAAATAAAAATAAAAAAATAAAAAGAAAAAAAAAAGATAAAACTAGGACTAATTCGAAATGTGATTCAACTCGTAAGTAGATCTTCACAAATGTTATTATATACAATATGTGTTCTACGAACTGATAAAGTTTATAAATTTTAAGTAGTGACGAATAGTATATAATAATGGTAGCTAAGGAGTATGTAGTTTACCTCTCTTATACCACTTTCAATCACTAACCTTAATCTCACCAACCATAGTATTAGCCAAGTTATATAATAAAATTTGTATAAATTATATAAGATATAGAGTAGATAAATTATATATGATATTATTGGTATACCCGTAGTAGCAGTGAATATAATATAGTATATAAACTAGTTTCGGGTAATGTGATTTTCAGTTTCTAAATAAAGTATATGCAAACTTATTTGCAGTTGGAAAGTTCAGCCACATTTCTATATATCGTTATATGTAAAAGAAAAATACTGTACATCTGTCTGAGTTATTATATTAATTACAGATTTTTTTATTTCTAAAATAGACTTATACTATTCTGTAAACCCTTGGAGTACTGAAAGAATTTTACCGAGTATGTCCATTCAAAGAATTTCAAAGTTATATAAGATATTAGTTAATAAATTATGTGCTCTCTATTACATGTTATATTGATCCAAAAGTTTGTAAATAATGAGCCAATAGCTTATTGATTTGATAGTTATGGTAAATGGAGGTGAGTCTATCTACTTAACGATCTACCATTTCCCTTGCTATACTTTTGTAGTCCTCAAAATACTAATATAATATTATATATAACAATATATATATACTAATATAATATATATAGCATGAATAACTTTTGAGAAACGATGTCAGTTAACAAGGTAGAAAAAATCTCAAATACCTACTTAAGCTTAAAATGAACGGGTAGATAGTAAAGAGAAAAGACCACTTCAATAGTAATTTCCCCAAAACAGCAATCAGATAGTCTCACTTCAAAATAGGTCATATTCAATCTATATATACAGTAGTTATTCCCCCACCTATTACCTAGATCTAATCTCAATTAGGAAACTAAAAAATCTGACATATGGTTACAGATTCAGATCAGTTAGTGATTAAATTAGAGGAAAATTATACACTCTATTATTTACACACAAATTAAGTTATTGCTGCCTTAGCATTAAATAACTTTACTCTTATGATCGCTATCTACTACGTAGTCCAAATTTGCTATCTCACGTGTGTGTCAATACATTCTTCTCAGAGATACAATACAATCGCTAGCATAAAACTTATTTAATTACATCATATAGATTACTACTATATATTCTTCTTTAAATTATGGCGTGATATGATCAATAATTTATGAAAACCAAATATATATATTTAATATATATCATCTAGAGTACACATCTAGATCGGTACACTTAACACCTAAGTATATACAAGTGCATTCACGTGTACGTTAATATTAATATTATATATATATATATAATTAATATATATATATAGTGCCGGCGTTTATATTATATATTATATATTATTATAATATATAATATATTTATATATTTATTATTAATTATATATATATATTATATATATTATATAATACATATATTAATAATTATATATTAATATATAGATATATATAATATATTATATATATATATATATATATTATATATCACTATCAGCTAATATTCATTCCCTCTCATATTGAGTTATCCCATCAGATAATAATGGGTAGGTGTATGAAGTTTGCGCAACGCAAATAACATATTGAGCACCTAAAAAATACTAAGATATAGATTTTAGTACTAGAATTAAGATAGATACCTAATGGCGACAATTATATGGACATTAATATAACACCCCTCATACCATATGTAAAGCTGAAGACTATCGCAGCCATAAAATATCTATCCAATAGTAAGCTTTATCACCAGATCCATAAGCACTCCTCAGATATTGTTGAGTGCTTTCTCGTCGGTGATGTCAGTGAATATATTCCACTATGACCAGGTCTCATCAAACCATATCTGCTCCCCTTAACAAAACTACGCCATTCACTATATACCTAATGTCCTCAATTAACTAACTATCGTATTAACTTGACGCATGATTACACTTTTTATTCTTTAGGTCTCCCAGCAGTAAGTAAGTTGTTACACAAATACATCACTCATAAACTACTCTTAATACAAATACTCTGCTATATAAACCAATCGGACTACTACGTCGTTTTCAAAACTGACCAAACTACCGTTAATACACTCTTTGTTATATTACGTTCACCAAACCCAGCTTCCATACGATTTTCCGTAATTAAAACAGATGCGACCAGATTACTATATACCTCTTTTTTTCCACACCAGTTTCTAATTATACACAATATTATATAACACCACTAAGGGTACCAACTTAACTCATCTATAATTGAATTAAACTTCTAGAGACACTAACTAAAGATTATAGTCCACCGTTATGCAATATCACTAAAAAACTTAATTCATCACAGGTACATACCTTCCTTATACCTACTTACTTCAATCACAGTCATATCCTTCCCTATTTCATATCGACATACATATTAAGTCCTAAATAATAATAAATATTCATAGATACCTAATGCTTCACATTGTCTAATACCATAATCTCGCTAACATCTGGTTCTGACCTTTTATTTAATTCACGGAAGTCTGAAATTAATCTCACTCTATTATGACTCTTTTCTAATTTATCTGTTTTTATTTATTTATTTTACAGATTTAAAATCACCTTCGTTACTGACGAGTACTATAATCTAAGGATAACTAGTGATAGGTATAGTGTATACTCATAGCTAATTAATGTGCCAATGACAAGAGAATGCCAAGCCCAAGGAGTGAAATACTCGACCATTATGGCTTTTCAGGACTCCCCTTTACATACCAGCCATAAACTTTCCTAGATTGTCTATTAAACTTATTATTCAGATTACCCTCTCACAACTATATTTTTATTATATAATAATATAATATATATATAATATTTAACTATATATAATTATTATATTAAGTATTAATATAGTATTATATAATATTATATATAATATATATTATATATATATATATTGATTAATAAAATATATATATATATATATTATTATATAATAATACATATCTTTTCTATCCTTCATTTTCTCACCTTCTCTTTGCCACAAGATTGAGGTAATATAGTAAGGTGCTTGTACAAGCATTCAGGAAAGAAATTAGACGGTATAGGTAAGAACTAATGAGCATATACGTTCGAAAAAGTAAAAGCCAGCCTTATCACGTATACCCCCTACTGTATATTTAATTATTCTAATATATTAATAATAATTATATATATACAGTCTTAAACAATTCCCTGAGTATCAATGTTTATAAATATATATTAATATAATATATATATTATATAGTTAATATATTATTAATATATATATTAATATATAATATATATTAATATTATATAATATATATTATATATATTAAATAAATCGATATATATAGTATATATATATTATACTTATTATCGCAGGATGTCAATATACTACTATTATATATATATATATATATATAATTACTTAAATTATATATAATATTATTAATATATATTTACGCTGAGAATTAGTCATTGCTCTCGAAGTAATCCACTCTAAATTTGCGTTGTTAATAAGTCGTTAAATGAGTTTCTCTATACTGATTGATAATGCTGGCTTCCTATCAGTCATGAGGCAATGATTTAAATAATTACCAAATTACGTCCCCCCTTGACCAAAGAATATAGTATGGTGTTCTAAGGAAGAATTTACGGGACATCCATCCTTTTGGCCACTGTAAAAGTTGGAAGGTTCATTCATATCCTACAATATAAAATTATATATGTGTGAATGTAACTATATAAAACTATATAGTCAGTTAAAGATCGCTTTTCATAAATGAATGTTTCAAACACTTACAATCCACAATCCATCGAATGATAGACGATCGTGGAATTTCCTTATTAGCGAACTCCAATAAATAACGGAATTAGGTTTGAAAAAATCTGGGAAAACTGTCGATTTATTATTCCATACCTATTTGAAGAAAAGAGTTTCTTTGTAAAGTTATTCAAAAATACTTTTAAAAGGTAAAGGATGATGGCAAAAAGATGATATTTGCAAGAGTCGTACTGAATTTTTTTTTTTTTAATTTTAAATCAAACCATTAATATTTAATACTAATAATAATATTGAAACCTAACACTCCAAAATACTTTATATTTGAATAGGTTTCATTGTCAACAATATAAATATTCTTTAACAAAAAAATTCTTTTATAAAAATAAACTAACAACAAAGAAATCCTTAAACATAAAAATATCTTAATATTATAATTAAATACAAAATTATCATCATGATATCTCAAATAATTATTCATAATATCAATTAAGCAAAATTATTCATATCAATGAGGTTAATTCAACCCACTAATTTCAAGATATATTAGATATAAATTTTTAAAAAGTGAAGTCGTAGGAAAATTATTTTACCTTTCCAATAAAAATTTGATCAGTTGAATTTTTAACAAACACATCATCCTTCACACCCAAATCATATGGAAGATATTCTCCTGGATTTTCCGAACCACTAATACCAGGATCAGTCATGATAACATAATCCGGAAAGATAGGTTAAGTAGTTCAATGCCGGTGTTGAAGCGGTCAGAATATAAAAATTGGGAAAATATTATGCTAACGGTTAAGGTAGAGGAAAAAAACTAAACATGTTTCAGTGGTGGTGAAATTGGAAGGTAGGGATATATGCCTGCCAGAGTTTTTTTATTTATTTATCTATTAGTCAATAGTGTATTTAATAGAAGATTCAGGTCAATCAAAGTTGTCATGCGGTGATACATATTTCTGGAGATGAGTAGATTCGATCTTCTATAATATAAGCTCTTTTTTTTGTTCCTTCTTCTCATGATGTCTTAGGCTCTTCTTGGATTTTATGGCTATGTTATCTGGATAATTATTACTCTCTATCTGGATTATGATTCATTTAATCAATGGTTTTTGCGGAGTTCTGAGTAGTCCGGTAGTTCGGTAGTCGCGGAGGTTCGGATGTAGTACGTGTAGTATACGCTTGGAAGAGGTGTGTGTGGGCTCTTGTGTTTTTCACGAGTGGTGGGGAGTACGATGTATCGTAGTTGGCGGATACGTCGGGGTAATTATTTTTCACAGAGGGTCGGCGAGTATTCGGGAGGTATCCGGAAGTTCGGGGGGTATCTTTTCATTGATTGCGAGTGGTAGTGGGGAAATATATTGATTTAAAACTCGAGCGGCGCAGACTGTTATAAATTGCGACTCTGTGAATGACTTTTCAATCACTTGTCAGTGGCAAATTTTATTGATCTATTTGCGTATCTCTTTACATGTCATAAATTGCAGTATAGTTTGCAACTCTTTACTGTATAGATGTATTTATAACACTAGCATCATTATATGCTATTAGTCTTGGAATTATTGGATTTGATTTCTAATAAACTTTCCAATCTCTATCACGTATCAATCTCTGACTATATTTATGGGTAGCTATCCTCATTAGAATGTGGGCATAAGAAGTACTCTCATGGTGATCGAAAGTAGATAAATTTACTCTCAGTGTAGCAATAATATTTTATAACTATTGAGGTATGTGTGTTTGATTACTTATTGATTTAGCCAATTTTATGTAGGTAATTTGGTATGGATTTTATGGGGATATGGTGCTCGTTAATCGGCTTTATTGAGGGATATTGTTTTGGCACAGTGGGTGGCATTTTTGTAATTCAAGTGGTTGTGACACTTTGATTGCTTTTTGTTCAACTAAATGTAAAGAGTTTCAAGAATAATAAAAGGTCTGTTTTCTAATAGGTCTGGGGAGTTACTTGTTAGTTCGATTGGTTGTAGGTATCATCTCTCTTGTTTGCGACGCTGGTTTCTACTTCAGTTCATCGGCGTATGTACTGCTATGCTGTGATGATAAACTCTAAGCGATACTCGTTGTTACTACCTTTTCTCATATGTCATTCTTACAGATAGCTTCAGTTTAAGCGTTCTTATCCCGGTATTAGTTAGATGCTGTTGCTCAGATCATTTTTTTATGTTGATACGAAGGTCTGTTTAACGTCAGAATAGACGTCCTGTGATTTGTGGTTCTTAAGGAATATTAAGGTCGTAGGTTATCCTGTCCTAATCTGGATGATACACCAATGATTTCATTACTTACACAAATGTCAGAAATTAATATAAAGTCTATCGCCTGTTCCTTAACTGTAAAATGAAGATATGTGAATATAGAAATGTTTATATCGCAACTCGAAAGTATCAAGAGAATAATATGTTATCGCATAAAGAAGCTGAAAATTGCTGCTAACTGACGTTCTATCTTCATCTTAACCGCATAAGCGTGAGCGTATTATATGAATACGGCTTTTATCTTTCTGTACTGATTCACATTACTAAATCAGACTTCCAGAGGAAATGATGAAGGCTAAGAACCCTGGTAGGATGCTAATTCTATTTATTTATTAGACCACTAATCAATTGCAAATTATGACGTAGCATGATATCTTATGATGTAAGTCTCATGTCAATCGTATAGTAATGTACAGTAAGCATTTATATTATACATCATTCATATACTACTATCATATTCGGCATGATGTCAGGTATCCCATGACCTGACTGTGTATTGAACGTCCACGTACTTAGGTACTGATCGGATCCTGGACTAGCTCACGCCTGAGGTGTCACTTCTATACCTCCGTCTTATTATATATAGTTCGAGCGTTCATACTCTGGATATATGGGCTGGACGGCACTATTCTTACTATAGTGGGCGGCTTGATATCAGTAAAGGGCGGCGGTCTATTTGCCGGTCGTGTATTTCGGCGTGGGTTATTGGGCCTTCCCTGAATTTTCGCATTTTAGACGCTTCCATCGAGCTTGTTATGGTGACTTTCGTTTGAGATATTTCTTGCTAACTCATAAGTCTTGTTCTAGTATATATAATTGTTGGCGCCTACTTGGTACTACCAACATAGCTGAGTGTATAGTCACCTATTCTTTATTCTAGCTATTTCATTATGATCCTATGCTACCCGGACACCACTGGCTGAACCTGCCCGTGCACTTCTGGTATCTCGCCTTTCCTAACAAACGTTGTGAGTCTCTAAGTTAGTGCACCAGACCAGAGTGTTTGGTGATTGGCGATCCCTTTAACGATTCTGGCGGGCTTCATTATAAGGTTCTCTTTGGGTCACTAATCGAAATGAATTTATGTGCACGATTGTTCTAAAATAGGGAAAGGTGGGATCGTGTCCTCCTACTGGGGAGTAATTGGCGAGCAACCTTTCATTACGATGCTATGCTTATGTTTTCATGTCGGATCCCATTAACTGAGCTGAGAGTGCCGATGGAACCACTAATTGCTGTAGTTGCGCGGATGACCTTTATTGATTATAAGGTCGCTTTATCCAGCGCCTCTTGATTTAGGGGTGGGCTGGGTTGGTTCTCCACATTGTATTCTACAGTGCGCTACCCACACCATACTCCACTAGTTGTCAATACTCACCTCAGCCTACCTGAGGGTCACCCGCTCGTTTATGCGCCTGTAATGCCGTAACCTACTTTTAATATTACCACCTGATCCATGTCACTCTATTCGAGTACGCCACTGAGTATTCGAATATCATCTACCTTCGCCACCTGATGTCGAGCACGTGCCTACTCTTACTACACCTAGAGGTGATTTACTCACTTCTTTATAGCTGACATCCGCCCTTGGTCAGCAACACTCAGTTTGCCCTCGAAGTTGTATTCCTCACTCGGTATGGACTGTATATGCTTTCTGGCTTTTTGTGTGTGTCAACTTCTTCGATTACACTACATCTCCATTGTTGCACAGGCTCTTTGACTTCTCCATGCCCTGTGCTGAGGGCTGTGCGGATGCTTTATAGTCAGTATAGTTCTCCAGACGGCTCCTACCGTGCTCCATCTGGCACTATTCTTCCTCGTGTCTCCGCTTCAGCTGGTCTCAGGACGCCACCACCTTTAGGTGTACGGCGCGTGAGACTCGCGTGCCGTTCGCAGAGACGCGCTGTCCTGCACTTTCGACACCTCGCCCACTTGTCATTACTCTATTGTCATATACGTCTTCGAGTCTGTCCCCTTCAGGCCCTCTGGGGTGGCGCTCCGACACGCCTCTGCAGCTTTGCGCATCTCCGAGTCGGCCCGTTCATGCAATTCCCTCTCCTGGTTCGCAAGATTTCCCCTTGTCATCTGCCTGACTCCATCCTCCTCGCGAGCATGTCCCGCTCACTCATTTCGTGGGTCTCACCGTTCGTCTGCTTTCGCCAATGTCACTCGCATCTGCATTCGGTCCTCTCTAAGTTGTCATCCTCTCTCCTTACCGCACAAGGCTCGTGGCTCCTCCATGTGCGGTCCTCATCCCTCCCGAGCAATTCATTTCATCTCTGCGGGTTGTAGTTTCTGACTCTCTCCCGGTGTTTTAGACCTACTTTCCGCAATCCTTTCCCGTTCCCTTCGGGTCCGTCCTCCACCCAGTGCCGCGCCCCGCTTGTTTCTTTTCTTCCCTCCTCTTCTTTGCTCGCTCTGCTTCGCCCTCCCTCCCAGTTTTCGGCCGTCCGGCGCTCGGTCGCCGCAGAGGTCCTCGTGCCTTTCGTTAGCACACATCACGTTCCGTGTTTCTGATCTCATACTTTCCGCGTGGCTGTCTGCTTCACTTCCTCATGAGTGGGTCTCCGCCTGTCCTCCCCTACCATTCTCACGACTTTTCGACTTCCTTAATGGTGTATGTCTCTCTCTCCCCTCTCTCTCTTGCTTACCCCTCCTCGAATCCTCTAGTCGTCTTGGATCTTCTACCCGCTCTCACTTCCTCCTCTCTCACATCAACTTCTCCAACAGTCCAACACTCGCTTCGATGAATATCCCTCCGTTGCGGCGTGGTCTTCAGCACTCGTCGCTGTAAACTTTTCGTTCTGTTCCCTTCCTTCGCGGTGTTCTTCCCTCGCCGTTCCCCTCGTCGCCGCCCACCGGGCCTCCACCCCAGCTCGGGACTTCCGCCCCCTGCGCACCCGATGCTGTGTTGCGCCCACTTTGCCTTCTAGCCGCACCCCCTTTCTCGCAACCCGGACCTGCGCCCCTCGCGCCGCGTCGCCGTTCGCCACTGTCAGGCGCTTCTCATCGTCGCTCGCTCTCCTCCCCAGCCGGCCTTCGGCGATTCCTCTTTCTGCTTCGCTCATCTGCTTTGCCCCTCGTCCCCTCTTAACTCACCTTCCGCCGGTGGTTGGCCCCCTCTGGGCTCCACCCGGCTTTTTTCGGGGTGCTTCCATCGGGTCCCAGGCGCCCCGCCCCGTCCGGGCTCGCGCCGCCTGCTCCCGCACCTGCTGCGTTGCCGCGACCTCTTGCCCTCCTCAGCCGGCAACCACATTTCCTCGCGCCCGCCCCGCCCCATCGCCCCGCGCGTGCGCCGTTCGACCCTTTCACGGGGGCTTTTCCATTCTCGCGGTCCGCTCGCTCTCCCCCGAAGCATATTCGGGCCCGTCTTATTCCCGTCCCGCTGCTTCGCCTCCCTGCTCTGAACTCGTCCTGTCTTTCATACTCGCCGCTTCTTGGAAACCTCTATTTCTCCTCGTACTATTCTTCCTCTTATCTCTTCTCTCTTCTTCTCTTCTCTCTTCTTCTCTCTATCTTCTCTATATTCGGTTCCCATCCGAGGTACTCTTTCATCTCTCATCCTATCTCTATCCCTATCTCTCTCTTCTCGCTCCATTATTTCTTTTCTTTCTTTTCTCTCCTATCTCTCTATTCCATCTACTATCTCTATCTCCATCTATTGCCATTTCCTACCTTGCATCTTCACTGCCCTTCCGCCGCGTCTGCCTGCCCGCAAAGCCTCCTATATTCGAACGTAAGCTCCTTCTCCCTTAATCCAGCCGCGGCTAGCCCGGCTGTGACCCCTGATGTTTCGCCTTTGAATGGCGCTCGTTGCTTTATCACTGTTCTTGAATCCCTACTTTTTTGGGTTGGGGAAGGCTCACGGTGTATAGCCTCGGGTAATAATTGTCCTCTTCGCCCCCGCCGGTGGTTCCATCCCCGAGCCCAGGCGTCCTCTCGTTCTACCCTTCCCATTCTCTGTTTGTCATTTCTTTACTCGTTTCTTGCGCTTCATATGCCCTTTTTTCCCTCTCTCTTATCTACCTTCTCTCGTCACTCTCTATTAGTCTCTATATTCTATCTCTCTTCTATCTCTCCTCTCTTTCAATTTCTGTGCTGTTCTCTCTCTATCTCTCTTATATACTCCTACATCTCTTATAGCTGATTGTCTCTTTTCAATATCTTTTCTTCTCTCTTCTCTTATCTGACACCTATTAGTCTTCTTCTATATCTTTTCTATCATCTTTACTTCTCTTCTCTCTATAGTCTTATCTCTATCATCTCATCTATACTCTATTATTCTATATATTATCTCTTCTCTCTCTCTTCTCCATCAAATCTAATCATCTCTCTCTCTCTTCCATCTCTCTATAATCTCTAATATCTATCCAATCTACTCTCATATTACTCATCTCTATACTATACCATATCTATAATATCCTATCTATATAATTATATATACTATATTATATAATATCCTCCTCTACTACATATACTACATAGTCTATATACTAGTATCTATATAAATTTATAATATCGTATTAGATACTATTTATATATGATATATACCTTATATATACCTATATACTATATAACTATTATATAATATACCTATATTATCTCAACCACATACCGCATTACGCGGAATGCTCATACTGTTTCAGCTTTTGAATGATTACTATATATTATATATATTATACTACTATATCTGTACTACTAAATATATACTATATATATAGTATATTATATTCTAATTATATATATATATAATACTATATATAATATTACTATACCATAATATCCAATGAGTAATAAAATTTCTTTTATTATTCTTTTATTACACAGTTCTACTGGTTGAACTTCTTTTTTGATTTTAATTACTTAACATATTTTCTTTCACAAAGCTGATTTTCCCATGATTATTATAATTATATATTATTATTCTAATTAATTCATTATTAATTATTATTATTATTATGATTATTATTATTATTCATTCTTTTTATTTTTATATTATTATTATTATTACTATATATTATTCATTATATTATATTATTAATTACTTATTAGTTGATATTATATTATTATTTATCTATTAGTAGTAGTAGTAGTAGTAGTTGATATAGTAATTAATTTATACTATGTTTTATATTTTTTATTATTAGTTATTATTAAATTATTATTATTATCTATTAGTATTATTGATTTTATTATTATTATTATTCTATATTATTATTATATCATATTAGTATTATTATTATCTATATTAATATTATTATTCATTATTATTATATTATTATTTTATTATTATTTATTATCATTATTATCTATATATAAATTATTATTATTATTGTATAAGTATTACTAATAAAATTATTAGTAGTTATTGAGTTAGTAGTATGTAGTCAGTAGTAGTAGTAGTGTGAGTAAAATAGCATTGCACTATTTGTCTTATTATATTTTATTATAATTTAATGTTGTTGTTGTTGTCGGGAAATATTATCTATTTGGAAATCGTGTCACACGAATATTTTACTTTTAGGAAATAAAGTATCGCCTTATCTGCCTATACGTTATCACATCTAACTGCTTTCAACAATCTTGTCTTTTAATATTTGAAAAACTTTTGATGTAACTATAAATATTTAATGCACAAAATGTTCTTTTATTTATAATTTATGCTTCTAAGACCTGTTTTGTAGTTTTGCTTTCAAAAGTTTGATAATCATATAATTATATAGTATATATCTATTATATATTATATAGTTATTATTATACGTATATAGTATATATTTATTAATATATATATATATTTATATATAATATATAATATATAGTATATAAACCTATATTTTTATACAGCTATATAAATCTGAATAATTACACATTTTACTGTTGTGATATAAATTTATATTACCTTATATATATATATTATATATATTATAATATATTAGATATATAATATATCTATAATATATAAAGTATTAAATTTATTATATATAATAATAAATTATGTAATTAATCAATCCAAGTTGTAATTTTTTAAGTTTTTGTTACTTACCTATATAAGAATACAATAGTCTTTTTCAAGAAAGCCTATTTACATTTTCAATTTTTCTTCCATTATATCTCAATGGTTTTTCAAAACTAAAATCACTAATTATAAATATCAATCCTCTTATTTTAGGAAGTGTTTTCATAATTAATTGAATTACGATAATTAAATTAATGGGAAGAAATCACAATTATCAGTTATCTACTTCTTGTCAATTCAGCACCACTGAATCTGGTTAACAAATGGAACGAAATGAAAAAAAACTTTTCAGCAACATGTTTCGTTCACTTTTAAGAAAATGTTTACGCATCCGGTTTGCGCAGCAAATCGTTTTCTACGAAAGCACTAGGCGCTTAGATTTTCACTT
Source organism: Trachelipus rathkii (assembly GCA_015478945.1). NCBI lineage: Eukaryota > Metazoa > Arthropoda > Malacostraca > Isopoda > Trachelipodidae > Trachelipus > Trachelipus rathkii. The sequence goes on from JABUQX010008829.1 coordinate 69,010, forward strand.
GACACATACTCTCGGTGCCGTAATACATGATACTCATAGAGATGCTAAAATTTGCAAATTATACAATGATACTCATTCTATGTCGTCTTCGTTAACGTTAAAATGAAATATCAATTGATACAAATTTATCAATTAAATATTTAATCCTATTGAAGTAAGCTAAAAATAAGTTAAATTAATTAGTTGTTTATCCAGTTCAATGTTTCCACGTACCTTGATACTGAATTTATATATTTTAAAATATTATATTTATTTATTTCATACGTATTTATATTATATATATTATATATTAATAATCTATAAAATATAATATATATATATTATACTAATAATATAGTATAGTATATTATCTTGTATATTATATATATTATATATATATATATATATAATATATATTAAATAATATAGTAGTAATATATTATATATATATATATTTTTTAACTTTATTTATTAGCCCTTTCATGATCAATTTAACCTATTCACACAAATTTGACATTTATATTTATGTTGGACATTTGTAGGTTAAGTATTTGCGGTAAGCAAAATCTTTACATAAGTCGAGAATTTGTATAATAAAGGCCGAGGTCTCGTTGTATACTTCAGTTTAGAAAAATTAATCAGACGAATATAGATAGATCACTTAAAAGATACTCTTCCGAAGCTTCTCCTCCAACATTCAAATAAAGAAAACGCAGCTTCTACCAGGGAGTCAAAATTCAGGAAAAGGCCGATCGATCTCCAATCGCAATATTCAAAAAGAGTATATTCGACAAGGGGATTCAATTCAAGAAGAGCGTGCTGTACATTCTCTATGATAAAAAAGAGTAATCTCATTGTTCGGCAACTTTTATTCCTTTATGTGTAATAAATACTCTTTACAATATGGATTTCACCCCCACTCATTATCTTATATATGTGACTGCTCTCAAAAAGCATCAACTTAACAATTTTACCCTATAGTATATAGTATATATAATAATATTACTATAATATATAATATTACATTATATATTATATATATATTATATAGTATATTATATACTATTATATATATAATATAATTATATAAATATATACTACTACCTCTATATCTTAACAGGTTGATAAAGACTCATGGGCAAAGCATTTTTCAGGCATGGGTACAAAATTAAATTAAAATGAAAATTCGCCTCAATCTCTACCTAACTTAATTCACTCATGTAGGCACAGACGTGAGCTCTAAAGGAGAGGATTGGTAATAGTAAGAGACAAAAGTATGAGCAATTAGTTCCAACAGAACAGAATGGCGGTAAAAGAGGCCCTAAACGACGCTGAGCTTGATTTCTAATTCCAAAAATCATGTGAAAAGCAGGCACTCTTGTGTAAGAGGTGACGCAGTGGGGAGAATGTGATGAGGTCAACCTCACGAACCATCTGCGTTGTAATTACTTATAAAAAATATGAAAGGAGAGCGTAGATTAGTCGCAGAGAAAGAGAATCAAGGAAATTTGAAGGTAGGGGACAAGTTTTATTTAGTTTCTTAGCCTAGACTTCAATCAACCTATCGCAAAGTGTGTGGAAATCGAGCCTCCAAATGTTAGAAAGTACTCAAATAAGGGCGGATAAACCCGCTTATAAATGGTGTACTGGTAACAGAAAAAAATCTTCGCAATTTGAACTAGAATCTATAGCTTCCTCCGAGACCAACCTTAAGCACCATGTGATAGATGCAGCGCTTTCCAAACAAGTCTGTGATTTATGTTCTGTCTAAAGATGTTAGTTTTTGTTCACAGATGAGATGTTAGAGTCATCGAAGGAGAAAACTTTGTTTTTTTTTTTTAAGGTGAGATTTGAACCAAATTCGTTTTTTGAGAGTTGAATTCTCCAACTTGGCTTGTGATCCACACTGAGAAATCCCGATCAGATCGGGAAAAATAAAATAAAGACACAAAGCAATTTTCCAGAGGTTCTCTGATTTAAAGTGATGCAGGAATATGAAAGTTAAGTGCGAAGAATGGACGAATAAAGTAATCGAATAACAAAGAAGCAGAGTTGATGAGAAGTACGAGAGATCATTGATGAAAAAGGAAGAATAAAGTTGTAATAGCCACAGAACTTTAGATAAAAAACCAATTAACAGGAGAAGAAGAGTGGTAGGCATAATCAAGCAAGGAGACCGATATGAACGATTGAAAGAAAAACTAGCAATGAGAAGGAGCAAATCCAAAGGAAGGTAGCTAGAGACGTTGGCACGCGCCATGTCCGTCAAAAGCTTTCGATATGTAGGGACTCTTACGGAGACTCCTATTGCCTTCAACGGCAGAATAGACCTTAATTCAGGTACATAATAATAACGTCTGTCACCAGCTTGAACCTATTCTTTCGACGCCATCACTGATGATCTGAAAGAGGGATTTGAATTCTTTCTTAATCCCAGAATTCGAGAGGTGAGAGAGTACTTCAAAGATTTTTAGAACGCATACATAGGTAGAGTATGGAAAAGTTAGACGCTCAGCAGCTGCTCCCTTCGCTTAGTGGGATCTGGCAAACTATGCGCGCTTCTGAGCACTGAGGAAAAGTCATAGGACATATGGACGAGTAGAGTTGAATCAGGCAGTGCCAGCTATAGAAGCAAATTTCGCAAAAACAAGGGGAGAATACCATCTAGGGGCCGCTAGCCATTCCATGATCATTCAACAGAACTAGCATTTTTGAGACAGTAACAAGTGTTATGTTTATATAGTCGCAATCCCATCATTGTAGAGGAGGGAAGCATTGGTAATAATACTTTATATTTATATAATAATAATATATATGATATAAGTATTATATACTAATATATTATAAATTATATTATTATATTTATAAATAATATGAACTATATATTAATTATATATATATATAAATGTTTATATATAGCTATATATTTTTTATCAATACTTATATATATAATTTATAATCGTATAATTATTATAATATATATATATATATATATGATATTATATATATCCTTCTTATAAAGTACCATCTTTGTTTAAGAGGTAAAATTACCGCGGGTACTGGTCGCCTCCGAGGGAATACCGAGAATAGGTGGGACTAGCGGAGTGCGGAGGTCGTCAGGAATTAGCGGACTTGCACGTGCGGATCATAAAAAGTTTCCGCACGTTTTTGTTCCCCACCTTTTTTGAAAAATGAAATATAGTTTAGCTTTTTAGAATTCTTATTGTTAGAATAAAGAAATATAATCTTTTTAAGTTCATACTAATTATAGCTTTCAGTCTAAGACTTATTATTCATTTTTAATAATATAAATTTCCAAAAATAATATCAACCTCTTTAAAAATACAATTATATAAATAATAACTTAGAATTGATTCAACTGTGAATGGTTATTACCCTCTATTATAACTTTAATTAATTATATTATACTATAATAACTAGGCATATCTAAATCAATTCTGTGTACAAACCCAATATATATATATTTTAAGTATTATATATTATATATAATATATTATATATATTATATTATTATTATTATTTATATATATATATATATTATATATAATTATATATTTAGCGTATACACAGGACTGATTAACATATATATATATATTACATTATATTATATATAAAATATATATATATTATATATATATATAATTATATATATTATATATATATAATATAAATATAATATTAAGCTACGAGCGATAAGCTAGCATTTAGCATCCGACTCTGCGGAGTCGAGCTTTTCCATGGAGCTGACTAAAGTCTTGACGAAACTTCTATGGGTGGAACAGGGTGGTCAAAATATCTCAGAAGGGAGCAGAATGATTTTAGGTGAGGACTTAAATTAGCAATGACTGCTGGAATGAACTAACACAGACTCCTCTCAGCCAAGGAAATCTTTCCTTTACCAGCATAGGCAAATTTTGTGAACTTGTTCATTCAATATATATACATCCTCTCCGCTAGTTTGCGGCTGTAGAGCGCATATATTAGTATTGGATCGGGTATTTTGAGGAAAAGAGGTCAGGCTTATGCTTTTAATTTGAGCACTAATTTTTTGCAAAGGAAGTATGAGATCTATGGTCTTTGAAACGACATTGAGAGGAAAGTGAAAATCTTAGAGATTTGTAAATATTATCATGTTCATTTGTCATATAATATTATAAATAATTTTTGTAAGGATATAATTCTGTAGTTGTAATATTACAAATCTTTCGTGAAGTTGCGCAATTTGAGCAGGAGACCGTGAGATTCGTGCAGGACGTGCGGATGTGCGGACGGTGCGACTTGCGATAGCGAGGTTTTGATGGTCTGATAATTGCTGGAGAAGCGCTAGCGGACTACGCTTTCTCTGGTGTGGGAGGTGCGCTAGCGGACTAACCCCTAAATGTGCCGGGCCCACTCTGATATATATAGTATATATAATATATTATATAATATATTTATATATATTATATA
>JABUQX010008830.1:0-15699 GCA_015478945.1 Trachelipus rathkii
GTGGATTGTGACATTTCTCTTGCTGGTCGTACGGCTTCCAGAGTTGCATTCGTTTCTCACCCCGCGGGGGATTGGCGGCACGTTTTGGGAAAAAAATTTGTGTAAAAATGTCGTGGCATTTCAATCATTCCTCGAATCATGTTCTTCTCTGTTGTATGAGGGAAGATCTGTAATTGTTAGGATCGTAAGAGAAAGAGTTCTCTAATAATCTTGCATCGTTGTCCGTTATTGAACGAAAGTGGATAATCCGAGCTTTCTTTTATTCTAATGCTAGTCGATGGGAGCTCTCTCCCTCATTCTGATCGATAGTCTTCTTCTATCTGCGTTCTAGGATGGTGCATAGAGTTTCTGCTAGTTACTTCATAGTTTGATAAAATCGTCTTTTAGGGGAAGTTACAACGAATTTGTAATCTTGCTTGGTAATTTAGATGCAGTAAGTCTTACCCTTCCTTTGATCGATGATTTCATAAGGTTAAAGATCATTGTTGTCTGCCGAATCCACTCTAAGGCCAAACTCGTTGAAGGGGGGGATAGCATGAGAGGGAGATTCTTCTTGCCTCCTTTCTCTAAGAGAGTGGGAAGGGTGATCTTACAGGTTGCTGCGTTAATGCTCTCCTTGTCTCGCTGTCGATTCTGTCTCGTATTGTGATGTCACTCTTCATTTAACTCCTTCGGTTGGGGGACTTTGGGGGAGTGGTGATGGGTCTTGATGAATGGGATAAGGGGGGGGAAGTGAAGGGGTTAGATGAGACTGCAGTCAATAGCTAAGGTTGTCTTTCTTCGTTTGAATGCTCTGAGTGCTTCTTTAAACTCGCATTTTAACGGGGTTTTTTTTTTTGGGTTTAGGGAAAAGTTTTTTTAAGCCTATTTCGATAGGGTTTTCTTGTTTCACTGTTTTTTTTTTTTTGTATGTTTTTGTGTGTGTTTGTGTGGTTTGAATTGGCACTTTTTTTCACTGACTTTCTTAATTCAGGCATGTTGATATTAAGTTCACTGTTTGACACTTCAGATCAGTTAGGTATGGGAGTTTAACGTCACTCTGGAAAGGTTACCATTTCTTTGCATTATGAAGAATTAATACAGTGGTAATAAAAGGAATAATTACTTTTTATTTTTATTTTTAATTAGTAATCGAATAGTAAGTAATGGATCATGTACGAACAATTAAAATGCAATCAATTATTAGTTTACACAATGGCCAGTTCACAGTAACTGATAAGATTGTGGGAGTTAACACTAAATTTCTATAATCAAAACACAACTCTCCGGTCTTTTTTTTTTACGAACCGAAGTTTAATGCGACCTCTTTTCTTGTAACTTGAAGTCTAACTGCGCTTGCTCCCTCAAATGCAGCATTCTCGGTAGCATTTTGCAGTGACTCATTTACGACAATGGGGCGACATAGAGTCAACGAAATTTTCACATAATGAAATACATATAATTAAATTTAACATATAGACACCCCCTTTTGAGTGATGTTACAGGTGGATATAGCCGTGTACAAAGCTACTATGAGGCAGGATTATTGTGAGGGCAAGAGAAATCCTGTCCTCACATATATATTATATGATATCTATATATATATAATATAATAATATATATATATATATAATATATATTTATAATATATATATAAATATATATATATATTAATATATATAATATTTAATATGTGTGTGTGTGTGTGTAAAGAAGAGTTTATAACATTTGTAAAGCGCACAATTTTTTACATAAAATATTTTCTTAAGTTTTATTGGTTAAAAATACTTTCATAAATAATAATTTTCTCATATTTTTAAAAATCTGCGCTGGAGTACAAGCGATATAAAGCCAATATATTCTATACTATTAATATACTTAGATATTATATATATATATAATATATAAATAATATTATTATATATATATAACTAATAATATATATTATAATGAGTTCAGAGAAGGGATCAAAGCGATTCTATTGCTCGCTAAGGATCGTAGTTTGCCCTCGCGAGAGCGTGGTTTGAATCTCGGCCAGCTACCTGAATGGGCACAAATAATTCCCGTCAGTAGGAGATTTTCTGTAATATTAATTACAGTTTACGGCAGAGTGAATAACACTAATTAAGACCACACATCATAAAACATGGCCAAATGACAAAAAACAATCTATTATAACATTTAAAATCTCTCTTCTCTCTCTCCTCTCTTCTCTCTCTCTCTCTCTCTTCTCGTTTCTCCTCTTCTCTCCTCTTCTCTCTCTCCTCTTCTCTCTCTCCTCTTCATTAGCAAAGAATCTGAATTCGAAACCATTTTCCACGGTGGCTAGAATTTCTAAATAGGCAGAGACAAAGCAGGGCTTGCTATCTAGCCTAGATAATCAACGCACAATAATCCAATTGGTTGGCATTGAAATTTTACTAAATGGTATCATCCATGTGGTACAATATAGCAAGGGCTGAAAATTCTGAAAGATCTCAGCAAAAAACACTTAACTATACCAAATTTTATATGTGTGTCATCTTTCATGAGAGGACAACCTGTGTACATAATTGTCCGTATGTGTCTTTTTTCTTTGAGTGTCAATAAGTTAATCTGTTGTTTAACTTCTAATTAATAAAATATCAAGAAATAGTAGTTTTCTTTCATCCTCCCTCTAAGAAATAAATTTTATATTTCCCATGCTTATATTTCATTTAGTGAAGATTTTTATTTGCAAACTTCAGAATTTAGTATGGGTTTGCCAATTTTACCAATTCTGAGCAACTTTTTATGGATTTATTTGAAGTTAGATTTTTGCAAATATTAATACGGAATGTTTTTAGGGTTGATACGTGGATGCTTGTTTTCCGTCTTGCTAAGAAATTTTTGCCCAGATGTAAAACTTTACAACCCATACTGTTACCAGATATAAAATTTATTTTGATGAGGAGAGGAGGAGAGAGGAGAGGAGAGAGAGAGAGAGAGAAGAGAGAGAGAGAGAGAAGAGAGAGAGAGAGAGAGAGAGAGAGAGCGGGGGGGAGAGATAATTACCATTTCTTGATATTTTAATTAATAAGCAGCTGCAACAATCGGAACAAAGACACATACGGACAATTATGTACACTGGTTGTCCTCTCATGATATGAAACATATAAAATTTGGCATAGTTTAAGGTTCTTTTGAGAACGTTCAGAATCTGCAGCCTTGTATATGAACCAAAGGAATGAACAATTAAGAGTTGTCTTCAAAGGTTGGGCTATCTGGAGTTTCTCTCTAAAACATTGCAGCTGCAAGAAAGAAAGTTTACACTCTACAACTCTGACGCTCTGAAAATAAAATCTTTTTTTTTTTGAGAATATACGGTCAAATAAGGAACTAAGTGAAAATGTACCAAAGAATTTATGGCGGTGCTACCATATCAAACGCGACAAAAGAGTTCTTATGTGAAAACTAGATTTAACTGAAAAGGAAAAAATCAAGGTGTCTAAAATTCATGACGGGATGCCTCTGTATCTTTGGGGGAGACTAATGATTTGTTCAAGAGGAAGTATCACGCACCTGCAGCACTAAAAACAGGTCACGAGGCATATCTTAATAAGCCCGAGGTTGGAGTTCGAGCATAGAAAAGACCTTCAGATGACTTGCTATCCTGATTCAGATACTAACAGGAGACAATTGATAGAGAGGCCTTTCTTTATCAAAAAATGTTTGTTCTTTTAATTGTTTCGGGCATCTATTAGGTTAAATTATTTTATTGGTTAATTATTCTAAACTTTCTAATTTGTCAGAAATTAAATCGATTAATTTGAACTTCTTTATGCTGCAACAACCTAACTAATCATTATTATGGTTATCATGATTTCTCTCTATGATTTTTAAACATTTTATTATTGTATTTGCTACTTTAAGATAAACAAAATTATTCCGAATTTACATTGACAATTTTTTTTGGTTTAATTAAATAGTTTTTATTTTCTTTTTGTTTTTAATAAACCCAATATATATTATATATATATAATTATTATATATATATATTATATATATAATAATAATTATATATTATATATATTCTATATTATATAATATAAATATATATATAATTAATATATATCAACCTTGAGAGTTAATAACAGTGGTAATGATAAAGAATAGTATTACTTTTAATCTTATTTTTAAAATTAAGTAAATCGAATAGTAATAATGGTATCAAAGCTAAGAAGAAAGTACATGCAACTAATTCTTGCTAGCAACAATAGGCAACTACAGTAAACTTGATAAGAATAGTGAGGGTTAACATATATATTTCTATAAATCAAAACAACAACTCTCCGGTCCTTTAAGAGCCGAAGCTTAATTCGCGACTCTCTTCTGTAACTTGAAGTCTAAAGCAACGATCTCTCTTCTTATGGTTGAGACGCTAACTTGCCTTCAAAATCCGAAATTCCCCTACTCTCGGCACTCCGTTTGGACGTACGTTTCCGCAGCTGCCCATTACATTTGAAGTGCCCTCACAAAAGAATCGTTAAATATTTCCCTTATACAATGAAATAATAATTAAAATTTAATGTGGATGCATATATTAAGTATACATAGTTATTATAGTAAGGGTAGAGAAACTGCCCTTGAACGTTTTTTTTTTTTTTTTTTTTTTTTTTTTTTTTTTTTTTTTTTTTGAGTAGTAATTTTGATATTATTATTACGAAATACTATTTTTATTCTTATTATACATTGTTACAAAATATATATAAACAAGCCTTATTAATTTTACAATATCTCATTACAAAATTGATTTCGGTTTTATAACCTCTATTACATAACATAAGACCGCCTTCGATTTATATGGTGGGAGAAGATAGAGGTAATATCGAATTCCGTACTTCTCGCAAGAGGCCAAGAGTTTCATCATCTATTGAAACGTTACGGTTTGTTCGGGATCAAGCGATGTAATTATAATAGAAAGTCAATAATGATACCAATATTTCTCCAAAAAGACATCCCCAAAAATACTTGAATTATTCTGCAGCGAATGCGTATAATTCATATTGCCTTCCAAGCCTCAATTCAACTTAATAATTTCTTATTATAAATAGATATAATGTTCGTTGCTGCTGTTACAGAACCGCATCATATCCCCCTCCTATCTGCCTCTGAAGGTCGTATTAAATTTAAAGAACTTCCCCAATCTAAAAAAAAACTATTATTAGTATGCAATAGAGCATAGAGTAAACTTCATAAAATTGTTCAAGATCAGGCATTCAGCCTCTCACATTTTTCTTTAAAAAAAGTCGTATCCCTTTCGTTTCCGAAATTTATCCAATTAACATCATACCATTTTGCTATCATCAACATATCATTATCATTATATTATTAGTAATATTCTTTTCATTATTATTATTATTTTTTTATTATTATTGTATTACTATTATTATTACTATGCTAGCTACTACTGATACTACTCGCTTTTATTATTAATTTATCATTTGTTATTATTCTTATTATTATTATTATTATATTTATTATTATTATATGTTATTATTATTTATTATTATTATTATTATATTATTACTAGTTTGTCTAATGAATCATCATTCATTATTATTATTGGCAGAATAGTTAATTCAATGCTCTACGTTCTTCCTCGATTCGCTCCTGGACTTAAGTCACAAGCGCTACGATACCCTTCTCCCCCCGCAATTCAGTCATTACAGTATTTTCAAATATTCCATTTTCTACATCTGTACTTAAACTACCCTCTTGCTCCGCATGTGTCGAGCTACAGACTAAATCCAAATCGGGCCTGATCTTGATACTCTCTCCTGCCCCATCAACGGAATGAACTGACTCACCGGGAGGGACAAATAATCCCCCATCAGAGACATTTTCTGTAATAGCGGCTATATATGGAGTCGGATCAGTAACATTATTAATTTTTATTATATTGTTTTTCACAGATATTTCTATTAAGTCATAGTTCGCATTTTCCTGACAGTATTTATATCTATTCTATTATAATTTGTGTCCTATTATATTATAATTGTTATATCAATACCATCATGATTCACATTTCTATTATTATAATTATTATCATAGTTTGCAACCCTACCCCATTTATAAACATTATTATGATTAATATTTCTATTACGCCTATAATTATAATTATTAAAAGTACCCTTTCTGTAGCAGGCATCTCGAAAATTGTTAGTGTAATATTTTCTACGTTTATCAAAATGTCTGTAATTATGGCTATAAAATAATTTCTACCGTATTTATGATTTATTATTTTTATTATAATAATAATATCTTTTACCAATTATTATAGTTATTATTATGAATATCATTTAAATGCATATTGATTTAAAACCCCATTTTCTAACTAAAATATTTTCAGTGATTATTATTATATATTTAAAACCATCGTTCTACCTATTACACCGTTTATGGATTGTGACTATTATTATAATTGTATATTGTAAAAAAAAATAAAACCATTTTTTTTTTAAACTTATCATCCATTATTATTTATAAAACCATCCTCTTACTATTAAATTATTATTGAGTGAACTATTAATTATAATGATTATGTAAAAAAACCCATTTCTACTAAAAAAATTTACCTCTATTATTAAAATTTTTTTTTCACCACGTATTTATTCCCCCTTTGCTTATTGAAGCCATTGGGGAGTCTATGCGTTTCCCTGCCTCGATAAAATTCTTGATTGTCAATGTGATTGAAAGAATGTCTTGAAAGTCTACGCAATCGTTTTATAGCTTGCTTGTGATTGTTCAATCTTTAAGAGAGAATAATCCAATTTCTTCCGTTGGTTTTTCTTACAGCTATCCAGTGGTCTATTTGCCTTTGGTGCGATGTTGCAAGCAGAAGAGATTCTCCTTGTCCATTATTGAAAAAGATTCGTCTGCCTCCTTGTTCCCCCATCGCTGAGAAATTCAGTGAGGGAAGAATATGCTGAATTTGGGTTTGAACCGCTTTGAGATATATTTCAGCCAAGTTGTAGCAGAGTCGATACTCTTGTTTTTGTCGCCTGTTTATCAAATTTGGGTTGCTTTCTTTTCTTTTTTTAAATAGTTTGTACAAGACTTGGAACGCTCCGTCTTCTTTTTTTTCTATTTTTTTTTTTTTTTTTTTTTTTTTTTTTTTTGTTTAGGAAAAGTTTTTTTAAGCCCCTATTGTGATAGGGTTTCTCGTTTCACTGTTTTTTTTTTTTTGTATGTTTTTTTTATTGTGTATTGTGTTTTTGATCGGCACTTTTTTTCCCACTTCACATTCACTGAAAATAAAAAATTTGTTTATGATTTTGGTTTGTTTAGTTCTGCTATTACTTCACTTTGTATATCAAAGTTTTGTTTGTTCGATACATATTACTCAGAAATTTTTGTAACTTTTTGATAAACAAATTCAAATATGTACAAATACAAGATTAGTTACTTTTATTTTTATTTCTAAGAAAATTAAATCAGCATAGTAGAATAATGTTCATCGAAAATGTTAACATAGTAACACAATGTGCCAGTTCACAAGTCATTAATATAAATTATGAAAACTTTAACACAATAATAATTTCACACCAAAACCATAACTTTTCCGGTCTTTTAAACGACGAAGCTTAATGCGATTCCTTCTTGTTAACTTGAAGTCTAAACCCAAACGCATCTCTCTTTCTTATGCGTATGAGACGCTAACTCGCCTCAAAAATCCGAAATTCCCCTACTCTCGGCACTCCGTTTGGACGTACGTTTCCGCAGCTGTCCATTACATTTAGTGCCCTCACAAAAAAATCGTTAAATACTTCTCTTATACAAATGAAAGAAATAATAATTTTAAAAAAATTTCTAATGTACAGATGCATAACATATATTAAGTTATACTCTAACAAGTTATTAGTAGGTAAGGTAGAAAACCTGCCGCTTACATATACTTATTTTACTAATATATACAGTGTTTTCTTTCAACAACTTGTCTCCGGGGGCTTACCAGGAGATTCGGGGGGCACATATAAGTTCTATACATAATTACCATAAAAAAATAAACGTATTAATATGAATATTTCTTGTCACTGTCAGCTAATTTAGTAGATACTGCTCTTACTGGCTAAGATAGTTTAAGGTCCTCGTGAATATGCTTCAATCTTTACTTCCAAAACTGATTGTGATAGTTTCTTGAAAATTTATTAGGAATTAGTTAGCATAAAATCACAATAACAACCTCAGAGTACGAAAACATTATTATGAGAGAATTTATAATTAAAAATACTATATGATAATATGATCCCTTTTAAATAAGAAATAAGATCTTGGTAAAAACAAAATTATATATATATATTTATATATATATATATAATATATATATATATGTATAATATATATATATATAATATATAATATATTATATATTATATATATATATATAATATATATATAATATAATAGTATATATATATATATTATATATATATAATTATATAATTATTGCGGGGTCCCTTTTCTCATACCCGATTGAGTGCGCAGAAGGAGGGCAGAATTTCAGCATTCTCAACGATCTTGGCAGCAACTAATTAAAGAACCCACACACATTCCGGGATCTCCTAATCCATGTTCTCTGAACACCCACTTGATCTATGTATCACCACATATCCCCTTCTGCTCTTGAAAATTACACCACTTCTTCGCTGATATCAGAGTAAACTGACCACAAACCTTGTATATTACCTCTTAATTTTAAATACTTTCTCATCCAACAGAATCCATAGTCCTGCCCCTACTCGTTTTTGTTTCTGGCACTTTGATTCGGCCGATTGCCAGGGCTTGCGTTTGCTCTACCGCTAACTATATAATTGCGCAATGCACTGCTTTGTCTTTGGTGACGCTTCGACTTCTGCCGATAATATGGGAGCTGTAATCGTTGAGTGGATGCAAGCAGCGTCATTCCTTTCTCTGACAAATATCTTTTCTCTCCTCATAAATCGCATGGTCGATCGGCTTGTCTCTCTGCCACTTCAGCTAGAGACACGTGCGTATCGGGAGTGAAAAAATTCTCCGTTCTCCGAATCACTCTTGCTTAATTTCATTTCTTGCCTAGAAATCGTTGCAGAACTTCTTTGACGAAGCAAGCGCAGCTTTCATCAAAGAAAGGCGCTAAACCCTCCGTTGGTTCTAACCTACGACAAATCTTTTCTTGCCTCTTGCCGCAAAAACATCTCAAACAACTTCTGCTAAATCTGTAACATTCCATCCTCTTTTCGCTTCTGTGCTCTTTGCCTAATTGATTCTCCAACTGAAAAGGCCAATCTCTTCGGCCTACACCTATTTTTCTCTAACTCAACCCTGGCATATTCGCATTCTCAATACCTCCTCCTACTCTCTTCAGCTTCCTATGCATTGCTTACTGTGATACATTCGATCGCGTGTATGAGGCTCCGGAAATCTACCAACTAGGAAGGGTAGCCCTGATGGCATTTCCTCCCGCAGTTTTGAGCAGTGGCTTTTAGTGCTTCCGTGCCTTGACCCGCCCCTTTGTTCAACTGTATTCTCTATCCGTTCCCTCACAATACTAAACACACTTTCGCTCCCAGGTGTTGGAAGCCACGCACATTGATTTCCAAATCGAATTTCCAAAAAAAAAAAACGTTATAAAAAATGATAGTCGCTCTAATTCCTTCTAACTATCGCCCCTTATACTCCACTTGTGTCTAATCTAAGATCTTTAGAAACCCTTCTCAAACATCTCATTTCTAATAACTCATTCATAGAAATCTCATCACTTCTTGTTCCGATCGCAGTATGGCTTTCGGCCCTATATCATTCGTTCAAACGTCTACTAGCCCGATATACTTTCCTAATTTCTATACCTGATTTATGGTCTTCCGCCTTAGAACTTACGCGCGCCTAGACCTGCTGCTGGCGCAAGGGCTGACGTATGCCAAAAGCATTTGACCGCGTTATGTGGCCACGCTCACTGCCCCTCTCCAAGCTCCCTTCCTTTGCGTTTCCTCCTTCTTCACTTTGCTTACTTATTTCTAGTTTTCTCTCAAATCGCTCAATGTCGGCTTTTGTTGATTGATGGGCCGACTTCTTCTTCTTTTTCTGTTAAATGTGTTTTCCTCAGGAGTCTCTGTCTTATCTCCACTTATTCTTACTACTTTTTCATTAACGATCTTTCTCACGTCACCACACATCAACTTATCCCACTCTGTATGCGATCTTACTAGCGGACCCTTCATTCTTCAACCTCATTCTTTCAATTCTGCTCCCTCTTTTACTTCTAGAATTTACTTCATCGTCTTAATCTTTCACGATTCTATTTCTCGCTGCATCTGGATAGGTAGTTCCGGGTTCGGGGCGTCTCGACCTTGTGAACATTTAATTCTTTTTAAAATTAATTCTTAAAAACTCAACTTCTTACAAATCTCCCTCTCAAAACACCTTCTCCAAACTTTCCTATCTCTTTCGACCGTGTTCTCTCGTCTCTTCCTGTTGACAATATAAACATCCTTGGCCTTAAACATAAACAAAAAAAATGAAATGTTCTTGGTGGAAAAACCTCAACATCCACAACGTTGCTAGGCCCGAGCCTCAAAGAGACAAAACTGAGATTCTGTTTAATAGGGAGCTCCGCAGACTGGTTATGCTCCTTCAGCCGATATACAAGGCCTCATCCGTCGACCATTGTATGTGAGTACTTGACTCCTCAAAATATCTGGGGCGAGGCTCTCACCTTGTCATCCCGCGCGCGTACAGCTTCATTGGACAGTCGAGTCAATAAGGCCAAAAACTTGTATAAACTGATTTCCGTCACCGTTCTCCAACTTCAACTTTTGACAAGCCTCTTATACTTTGCCGGGTCCGCGAAGTACCATTGATGTTGTCTGCCTTTATCTCTTTCATTACTTAACCTAGGTACCGAAACAGGCACTCCACGCAGTGCCAGTGGCTATGTTTCGTTTAAGCACTCCGATAAAATAGCCAAATCTTTAGATCCTTCTTATGATTTGTCTCCGAATGAACATAAACTAAAGATCACGCTTTTCCTTTTGTGGTGCACCTTACACGGCCTACTTCTTCCCGGCCAGTAGCCATTAAACATATCACCTGGCTTTCCTTATTAAGGCAAAACATCCTGAAGCAACAGAGTAAATAACCATTTAATTTCACAAACACTTGACGCGAAAACAATTCATGAGGACACCAACCATCAGGATTGCAGACGACTTAACATGGCTACTATGCCATACTCATGATCGATAAAATTGACACGGGAAGATTTTGTGAGTCTCGGTCTGTGCGCCGATAGAGTGCGCTTATTTTTTGCAAACATTGTGGATATTATTGATGGCAAACTCCAGGAATTCTTATGAGTTGTCAGTGCGGTTAATTCTAAGTCCTCTGATCATATGATTGCGCTTATCTTATGCCCGTTGCACTTGTTAGGTTTCTGTTTTGCTTTCCTCCTTTCTCTTTTCCAGTTCTCACTTCCCTTTATTTTTGTGTTTGCCTTGCCTCTTCTTAATTGATCGGTTAGAAAGTATGATATTAGAGATTGCTTTCTTATCCCATCAACTATTACAAGCATCGCGGCGAGTATCTTCCAATTGTGTCGACCGTGCATCTATACCACTGCCACCTGTTGTTTTTTGTCCTGCGGGCTTTCTGATATATATCTTCATGGGCTGGGTTCTGTATATTCTCCCTCCCGACTTTTCAATATTGCGCTCTCTCCTCTCTACAGGCGACCTGCCCAGAATTCACTGAAAGGTCCGGCAATACGCCCGGTTACTGTTTAGTAAAGGGGAAGAGTCGGGTGCTTTGGGAAGTTAGCTCCTGGCACAGACTATCTAACTTACCCCCAACATTACACCATTACAAACCGAAACCCTCATATAAACAGCTATTGCGAGTTTAAACCGTCGCTCATCATACCATTAAGTACTTGTACTCGAGCCGAAAGACACGAACAATAAGTAAATTCGCTGTTACACGACCTTCTAAACTATGCGCAAGATATCCTCCATTGACTTGGAACTTAACGAGCACACCACATTCGGCCTCCTCTAATTGTATGATTTTGCTGACAAACCAAAAAAAATTAATTTATATAGTAAAGGTATTGTAAACTTTTTTTCCAATCGAACAGAAATACAACTGTTTATGGTACTTCTTTGTTATTACTGAAGAGTCAGATCGGTTTAGATTTCTATTCATAACTAGGATTGCTCTATATGTTACGCACAACAAACAGCTGCAACAGTCCACAACACAATCCCTTAAGCTCCCCTACCCGTTGTAAGAAGAAAATAAAACAATCAGCAGCTGAATATCTTCCGCGCATCCCATAGGCGATACGACTGTTCGCATGTTCTGTTCTTGCAAGTAATAATAGCGAATTTGAGGACCACAACACAACTATACTTTACGTGACATGTAAAAATCCGCAACTACAACATAACACCCCATTGCTACTCAGCTCTCTACACTCTCCCCTCTAACTCTACATTCTCACTTTAACAGAAAATTTGCGTCGAAACAAATATAACCTATACTGATATATGTCTTTCATATATTCAGCTCAACATAACGAGACTCCAATCCTCAGTCCAACTATTTACATAATTATCTAGATAAACAAAATTTGTGAAATCCACTACTTATACCAGTAATCCACTTTACTATCATGAAAACAAATTCCACCTAATCTCATACAAGATTTACCACTACTATTAAGAACGACAATCCACTACTCACTAATAAATATACATTTAATGTTAAAAACATAGCACTAAAGTAGAACAATGCTCTGCGAACACTCATCCTGACTAAGATTAAATTTGTTATAATAGACTACTAACTACCCTTATAACTTATTTCTACGTACCGTTACCTAAGAACTGATATAGTTTTTACTCTAATTATAACTCTACTATATATCAACTTATTTACTAAAACAAGCATATAGTACCACTACCATTACTATATACGCACTAGTACTTTAGTCCCACACACTAAGGTATAAGTATATAGAGAGATAAACTTAAGACTATCTGCATATATTTAATTCATTATTTAAAACACTTTCGCCACACGCCCATCACTAACCTGATTGATACCAGATATTTATAATTCCCCCTAAACTTATGTCGTATGTTATCTTATTTTATCAAAGTTAAGCATAGGACCGCGTAATTTAAAGAAGAATAAGATTTAAAGGAAATTAACCGAAATAAATATACGACGAGTTTTCTTATAGCCGTCAGTGATTTCGTACCCACACAAGAGGTACGTACACTTTATATTTTCCAAATATTTTCAGAAATTCCTTCGTTAATATATCTGTCATAAATCGGCAGACCAATAAACTGAAGACAAATTTTCGTCCTATGTAACAATCAATACACAAACCACTTGCATTAGATCAAACAATCAGCCTTTTCTAGTGCGAGCAAATTCATATATAATATCATTCTTTAATTACAACCATGCTAGAATTAGTCCCAACTTATACTTGGAAGAGTTATTCGTTTTCTCATCCGGAGTCTACCACTGACCAAACGAACTCTGTTTTTTTAAAACACAAGATGCTTAAAATCTTCACAGGAGATAAAAACAAGAAAGATTTCACAGATTGGTTTTTTGTCTAACTCTTCAAAACTATCTGCTGATCTCCGCTGATCCTCTAAAATATTTTTCTGACAATGGCCGACTTTTATCTGCCTTTCCTACAAATATTCAGCACTTTCGTTGATGCTGGAAGTAATTTATCTAAAAAAGAGAAAGATGTAGAATAAGACATGATTAAGTCTTCAGATCATGCTACGTCATATCCTCACACTCCCATTTTCCGTCGCTCAAACTTTAACACCATCCACGCGTAGAGACCTCTTATTTGTTCATTATAAACAAAATTTTCTCAGATCTTCACACATCGTCGCACCATAGGTAAACTTGTTAATGACTGAAAAATCTCTCAATAGTGAACTCAGCAATATCATCAATATCAAGTATTGATTTGTCGTTGAAACCACAATATTTATTAGAAATCTGTGCTGTTGAACCTTTCTTTCAATTCTTCCGATTACACTATCAGCAGTATTATTTTCATCACCCTTTTTAAATGCATTTTTTCTAATTTCCTCTATCAGCAATCATTGGCGCACATTTCAGGATAACAAAACTCCTCATAGTATTTTCACACCGCTCGAACGTTTTTTTTTCGTTCTTAGTCACTATTGACGTCTCCACACTAATTTGCAATATTTTGCAGGTGCTCCTTTGTCCATAATTAGGGAACTTATATATACGGTATATATTAATATATATAATTAAATCATTATTATTAAAAAATTTAATAGATATAAATTGAATGTAATCGAGTTTCCTTTTTGAATAGCACCAAAGATGTGAGAGAGAAGTCATAACTTGAATAGCACATTACCATTGAGATGTACAGTTGCAATACATTCTGATACACGTTATATTTAGCAATTATCATCTAACACAAGGAACGCTATCTTTTGAGCGTGATGATATCGTATATATAGATATTTTCTCAACATGATATTACTCTTCTAGACTCTATATAGTAAAGTAGGCCATTTTAATTGATAAATTTTTTCAACGTCATAGTTGTGCCATATTACTATAGCTAGTATGATAAGAAGTCCCTCGTAGGAATATTAGTAGTATATATTAGTATATTGAGCATCATGATAAAACAATAAGCGAATAAATAAATAAAGATATTATACATATACTATAAACCCAACACCTCACAGGTATAACTCTTGATAGCACCTTTGCCGATACAGAATATTTATCATCTGAGAATGCTACACATAGCCCACTTTCTCTATAGGTCAGAATATAGACAACTTTGCTAATATTTATATGCCGTAATCTTATCTATTGTTCCAGTAGTCCGTATCTGCTATCTCTATTTATATTTACTCTAGTCCCTCTCTAGATAAGTATAGATCTAAACATCAACTTTATGTTATTATGCTATAGCTTTGTAAAGTACGACAAAAAATATGAATATCATGACCGCGAATTTTACAGATGTGGTCATTCTGACTACTCCGTGTTAGTGCCTAGAAGCGCCACCCGACGCATAAGCCTATAAACGAAAATACAACCTGACACTGTATATAAATTTATATATGCGTTTCTACCCTCATAATATCGTCTGTAATTATTAATTATATATATTATATTATAAACAACGTACTACAGGACTAAACTACGTTTAAATAAGTACAGGTAATTTTACTATATATTAGTAACTAAATATATACGTAAACACATCACTAAGTACACACATGACACAAATATATGTAAAGACACGACATTATCGTAACCTACACCGTAAACGTTCACCGGGAGTGTATGCGCTAGTCATATAATACACGTGACCGATGAGGCGGACAGTTTGTATCATACCACACTGAGAGGATATTTATTTATATTCACCATATTTTAGTTTAATATGATTTAGACAATTATATATGTTTGTAAAGGTATAATAAGAAAGATCAACAATTAAATCGAGTATTACATAATAATTGTTGTAATAATAAGTATATCTGTTAATTTATATATATTTCATAATTAAACATTAAAACTATAGATTTAATAATATATTCAGCAATAAATTCCCTTATTTATTTTTATTTCTATACTTGTGAAATAATAATCTAATTAGTGGGATAACGCCGTTTCCAATACTTAGCTAAT
>JABUQX010008832.1:0-35000 GCA_015478945.1 Trachelipus rathkii
TGATAGCATGGATTTTGTATATGCATTGTTTAGATGTTATTTGTTTATTGAGATGGGTTGGTTGAAGGATTCTAGAGATGAGGTGTTAAGGAAGTTGTCTTTAATGATGAGGGTTAAAGTTTTATGGATCTGATGATGTGGTATATGAGGAATGGGGTAGATAGGTGAGAGAGTGCGTGTTGGTCTCGGTGGGTAAGGGTTGTTTTAGAATTAATTTTTTTTGCTTTTTTAAGTGATCTTTTATTTTGTTGTAGGGTTAGGATAAGAGAGTTTCTTGAAAGTATTGAAAATGTCTTTGATTTCATTTTGATTATAGAGTAGGGGGAACAGCATGCGTAAAGCTCTTAAGAAGAGAGTGGTAAGAACCCCAGATTTAATGTGTTGAGAGTATATAGGGCCCAAATTGCAAGTTAATAAGGAAAAGATCATAGATTTCCGAAATGGCGAATTTTACCAAATTTCGGGACATGCTTAGTATAACTGACTGGGATAAAGGGTTTAAAGAACCATAACTGTTTATCATGTGGGGACATTTTAAACAAATTTTTAATTTGAATATTCTTCCCTTTCAGTATGTTTTAAACCCATTAGGGTGGCGAAGAGAAAACCTGTTAGGTGGGTGAGATAGAGAGATAGAGAGAAATATAGAAAACATTCGAGAATCTTTTTAAAAATATTCCAAAGGCTACTCCTTGAAGCATCTTTAAAAGGTTGCCTGCTTTTACTTTGACTTTAAGCTGGCAATAAGAAAGCAAAGAGAGAGGCTCGTGTGCAGACTAATTAATTTAGCAAGGAATAGTAATAGAACTTGAAAGAAAGTTTTTTAGCTTTATAAATTTAAAAGTAAGAATAGGACAATTGTGGTCCAAATAAAATTGTAATGAAAATTTTCCTAAGTTGGTCAACATTTCAATGCTTATTTTCCGTTATTTTGTTTACTGAGGAAAGATTAGATCATAGGTAGTAGGCTAATGTTTCTTGTATGCATGTAACAAATTAGACTACAGAATTTTTGAAATTTGAGGCTGTATAAAGATATAACGTTTATGATTGTCATTATTGATCAAGTAAAGTGAGCCCTGTGATGGTATATGGCTTAGAGGAATTTCTGAAAGAGGTATGTTAAGCATTGCAAAGCACTGTTTTGATTTTTAAGCGATCCATTATTAACATTTGGTGATGCTGTTGGTACAGCATGATGGAAACAGCATATGTGTTTGGCCTATTTTGGCATTATAAGAAAGGTGCTAGTAAGAAGATGTAATAGGCCATGTGTTAGCCTTAACATCTCTGGTCTGTAAAGGTCTAAAGAGGTCTTCTGAGAGATCTTTTAAATTCATCTTCCGACGTTGACCGTCAGATTCCCAGCATGGTTTTCAGAAAGGGTAGGGTCCTGTCAGACAAACCTTTTATAATTATGAATACATTACTGACTGCATTGACCGAGGAGAGCCAGTTGATTTGAACGTTTCTGAGACATTTATAAGCTTTTGTTAAGGTTCCCCACATAAGGCTATGAAAAAAATATTGCAATGTGGTATAGGTGGGGTGGTACATGGTTGGATTAAATTAAAGAGGTGTTAGCGATATAGGAAACAGTGTGTACAACCTATGGTAAAAATTAAATCATCATGGGATAAAAAGTGGTGTCCCACAGCGGTTTCATGTGCTGGGGCCACAGTTCCTCAACTATATATTAAATGATATAGACCAGGGACTTAAAATGCAAGGTTTCTAAGTTTGCAGATGATACTAAAAGGCCACCTCAGTTAGGAATAGTGTAAGAATGCATAAAGACTTCAAAATGACTCTTTGAATAAACTTTTCTTGGCTGGGGCCGATAAGTGGCACATAAATAGTAAAAAAACTCACCTAGGTTACTCAAATAAAGTTTAATACGATATGAAGAGGTGGCTTGAGTCTGGGCTCCAAAATTTAGTGTGAGTTATAACAGTATTTGAAGTACTAAATCAATGTTTTGGAACTAGAATTAAAGCCACCAAGATGCTGCCAGTATGGATCGCAATGTTGTTTACTAAGAGCAAGGAAGTAATAGTAAACTATATAATAGCTTAAATGAAAATTGTGCACAAGTTTGGGCCCCTTATTTTAAAGAAAGGGACTTAGATATGCTTAGAGAGAGATGCAACCGAGAGCAACCTCTCTCATATGTGATGATTTTCTGGGCTTGAAGGTTAAGAAGCTATGGAGGGTGAGGCTGAAGGAGTAGGAATGTTTTCTGTAGAAAGCGATTTTCTCAGAGGATACAAGTCTACAAAAATATTTACATCTATTGAATAATTTAGAGACCAATAAATTTTTCTTAGTAGAACATGGACAGGTGACCAGGGGGCATAATAAGAAAATTAAGAAGAGCCATGCCATTCTTTGATATAAGAAGCACTGCATTCAGTAATGGGTATGTTAAATTTTGGAATCAGTCTGCCAGAGGCAGGCCTTGTTGAGTGTGACTGGATTGCAACATTTAAGAAAGCGGTTTAGATTCGTTTATGGATGGGGATGTCATATCAGGAAGGCAAATCCTTTGATGAGGATCAAAACCGCAAGCTCACCGGAAATATTCGGTAAAACAATGCGAGCTTGGAACCATCCAGCAAAAAGCCCTACTCACCATTCGCCGAACAATTGTTTCAAAGTGCGGCAATCCCATTAGTGAAATCTCAGAACAAATTTTTAGATCCATCAAAAAGTGTGAAAATTTTTCTTGGATGGACTTTTGTAGGAGATATATAGTAATTCGGAGGTGCTGATTCCATTATATTCATCTCGGATTTGCTGTATCACATCCCGATTTTCATGCCAAATCATGATCCCTATTTACATATTCCTAGGAATTGATGAAATACCTTAAGCGCACTACGTAGGCGCTATAGACGTTTCTGATCCATCATAATCTACATTGTATCAAGTATTACTGCTGTTTGATATATTTCGGAAGCATTGTGTAACTTTTTAGTATTCCTACATGTATGGGAGGGGAAGGGGGGTTGCCAATGACCTGGATGTTGTCTATCATCCATCTGAAACACAGTCGGATGGTCCCTCATTGTTTACCCAGGGTGAAATGAACGATCCTTGTACGAGTAGTCTGTATTTGCCGAAGTTGTCCTCTGAGCTGTAGGCTTCGAGGTTGCATGAAAAAATGACTACTGGACCATGGCACAAGAGTAACATTTATCGTAACAGAGAAGCAAAGTGCGGAGGCTCTTCCAGTCAGATGGAACCTTGTGGTATTGCAGTGAAGTTGCAGGGCTACTACTCGCTATGGGACTCCAGCATACGATGCAGGGTGAAAAAAAGAAGTGGCGACTCTGTTTATTGACACTTCCAAAAGCAGTTTAAAGTGTGTTGTACACAACGGCAACAGTATGCTTCGTGTTTTTTCAGTAGGGTTACTCGGTACGGATGGAAGATAGGAGTATGCAAAATGCAAAGAAGTTTTGGAGAGGCTACAATTATCTGGTACATGGATGGTAAATAATCGTCGACCTCATAATGGTAAACATTTTGCTCAGTCAGGCTTGCAGGTTTCCACCAAATGATAACCTGCTTCCTGTGCTTATTGGGACACCAGGCGGCAAAGGATCCACTGGACCAAAAGAGAAATGGCCACCAGGGAAACCTTGACGCCAGGTGACAGGAAACATCGTACCGTGAACACTTGTACAGCGGGAGAAAAACATCATTTTACTCCACTACACGATGAAACTTGGCTTGATGGAAACCAATTTGTGAAGGGCCCTGAACATTGATGTCGAGTGAAATGCTTCCCTATATATGCTCAACGGTTTCCTGGGTCTGTGCTTAGTGGACGAGAAGGAAAAATGCTGGCCATGGAATATTTGATGGGCCACAATACGGACGACTCCGTCCGTTGATGCTGCCTTGCTACAACATGACTTGTGTTAGAGGCTCTAAGAGCGTTGGATCTCCTTTTTCAAGAAATGTTAAACACAGAATTTTCTGGGGAACTGGAAAGCGACGAACCGACTAAACATTGTGTACAGGAACTGCTTAGACAGTTTTTCATTCCAATGGATGATAGAATAGTATAAAGTTGCACTACTTACATTCTCACCAAATAAAATTTCCGGATAACCTAGCGATGTTAGTGATGAGCAGGTGAACGCTTCCATCAAGATTTAAAGTTCATGGAAGGACGTTTCCCAGGACAAGTTGGATATCAATATGATATGGCCCGAACCTATTGTGTGGCTTAATGAGGGATATGCTAGACGCTTGCATAGTGATCGTCTACGAAGAGTATGTTACTACCATGTAGGTATGTTTACATTAACTAAATCCATTTCTTCTATTACATTCATTGTTGTCCCATATTTACTCTTTATTCATAGTTGATTATATGTTTAACATATATCTATTAAACATGTTATCATACATTGCGGATTTTTTTGTTTCTCTCTCTTTTTATGGAAATATTTTTATTATCTTGCAGGATATTATATTATTATATTATATATATAATATATATTATATATATATATATATAATATATATTATATATATATATATAATATATATTTATATTAATATATATATATAATATATAATATATATATTATATAATATAAATATATATATTATATATATATATATAATGTCCCAATAAGTTGTGATAAAAATGGTAAAAAATGGTAAAAATCATAAAATTTTACAAATCTGTGTTACACACAAATATCTCACAATGCGATGTTATATGCAAAAACCGATTACATTTTTGGAAATCAGGCACATCAATAATCAATATGGCGAAAACCCCGTCAAGAATATTTCATGTTTTACAGTTGTATATACAAAGTAATAAAACAAAAAGTAAAATAACTATTTCTTAGCGATTGAGATTTAAGTGGATAGGAAAGTCTGCAATGAAAATTTTGAAAAGTTAATGAGAAAAATCTTAAAACTAAACTTCATTGAATAAGCTCTAAGGTACAAATGACAGAACATTAGCCAGTTCTTCATTTTTCAGGGAGATAACCTAATTTCTTGTGGCTTTTATAAATATTTCCTCCTGTGCTAATATTCTTCACTTCGACTGGATGATGGTGGAGCTGGAAACGGGTATTTTATGCTAGTTTCAAATTCATAAAACTATTTCCAGTTTTTTTTCACCAATTGAAGGTAATATCATTGTGTCTTCACTGGTCAAGTAGGCAAACTTATATATTTGTTTTATTTCTTGATGTAATTCCGTATGGAGCCTTTTACTTTTATGTTACAATAATCCACATCGGTTCAGAAGAATGGGACTTTTTTTGTTTCACTCTCACTTTCTTTTCTGTTTGACGAATTAGATGCCGCAATTTCTTTTTAAAACAATCCATAAAGAAGTGAAAATGGTACCTTCAGCTTCACTTTCCCCATACTACGTGAATCATCGCGTCAGCAGAAGAGTCATTAGCTCCCTTAAATTTTCATGCATTTCTTTCCATTGGCTCAACGACCATATTTTTTTACTGATGCATCTGATTCATGTTGAAAAATAGCTGAATCGCAGATCTAAGAAAGTAGTACACACAAAGATTTATCACAATTAGAAACTTAGAAAGTCTTTTTTTGCTACTGATTTCTTAAGCTCTACGAGTATAATTATTCCATTGAAGCTTTTGCTTTTCATTGCCTTATTTAAAATAGATTTATTGCTTAAAATGGAGGTCAATTTGAGAACTGTTACTTCACGTTTTAATGCTTGTTTTTAGTGATGTTGTCAAATTTTAACATTATCCAAGTTAACTGGAATAATATTAACAATAGCTACAATCAGTTAACATTTATTTTCTGATTGCATTTCAGCAGCGAATGGATAGGGGAACTTTTGTTCAAACATCTTTTAAGGCATTATAATTAATTCTGTTCCAAGCATTGTAGAAACGTCTGTGAATTAATTTATGCGTTTGAACATTTCAGCTGCATCTGTAAAGTTTTAAGCTTTTGCAGCTGCCGTTGCTGAATGGTGAAAAATGAGAGGATATGCTCTTCTGCAGTAAATAAAATATCTTTAACAGACTCCTGACATAATATTGAATCGTGAATGCATAGTTTGAACATGTGAATAAAACATGAAATTGGTATCAATTGCACTCTCCTTATACCAGCTACCTTGTTTGGTCCATTATCCCGTATCCACTAAATGAATTCTATTTTTCTGAATATTGAAAAATGTCAAAGGCCCTTTATAGGATCTGAACAAATGACAAAAGATTTTCGCCATATTGGCTACAAAATTTCGGCTTATATTTTTATTTTTTGGGAAACCAAAATATTTCTTAAAATTTTCATTTTATAATATTGAAAATAACTTTTCCCTTTATTGTTTATTAAGCTCAATATTCGGCCCGAATATTCGGCAAAAAGCCGCAATACCGAATATCGGCATTTGGCCGAATAGAGCCGAAATACCGAATACTTAACGAATATTCTGGCACATCCTAGTATCACTATAATTATTGACGAAGCCAATGGCGGATGTTTTTAGTTATTATAGCAGTATTTTAGATGGCATGTGTGTGACCATTAACTTAGTTTATTAATGCCCATGTGGATGGTTTGGGTATCATAATTATATATCATTAGTTTTGTACTAAGCCAAATTGGTGGATTTGTGGTTACAACAAATTGACAAGCCCTAGTTTGCTTTGTAATTTTGCATGAGCATGTTTGGGTTGTGGGTTGACTAGGCTCGATAGGCCCATGTGGCTTTTTTACTGTCTCTATATTCCTTATGTCCTAATGTATCCAATGACTTCCTAAAGTGTGGTTTGGGATCCAATGGATTGTAAGAAGGTTGAAAGTAGGTTTGTTGGTACCACTAAAGAGTAGGGTTAATAGGTATTAACCAAGAGAGGAGGGGTATCTAGGAAGGTAAGTGTTTCTGCTAGGTAGAGGGTTCCATGTGAAATTTATATAGGGTGGATGGAGTTGTTTTTGTAGTCAATGATGAGAGGAGTTGCTGTTTGGATGTTAAGGGAAGTGGAGATTAAATATCGAGTTCCACTAGCTGAATCCATGTTGGTGTTGGAAAGAAAGAGGGTCGGGTTTAAGTATGAAAAAAGTGTTCAATAAGTTCAAATATGTTGCTAAGTATGGGGAAAGAGGGGATATCCAATGCTTAGTCCAGAATTTTGTTTTAAGTAGGTGTTGTTAAAATGGAAAAAATTGTGTTATGTGTGTTTTCAAGGTGAGTAAAATTTTTAGTTGTTTGAGGAAAGGAAAAGGGTAATTTAGTTTGTAGTTGTTTGGACAGTGGAATTTTTCTAGTAAGGAGATGGTGAAAGGGACAGTACTGACGTGAAAAGGAAACGGTAACTGTTCAAGCTGAGAATGAATGTGTTTGTTGTGGGGCAAGATATTATAAGTTTTTTGAATAAAGTCTTTAGAGTTTTTTAGGTGGGAGGGTAAAATATGTCCTAGTAAAGGTTTCAGGTTGGACACCATTGAGGGGAGAGTCTTATATGTAACAGATTACGTGGTTGCGAGAATGATTTGGTAGAGTGACAGGGATGTGTTTTTGTGTGATTTTTTGGTACTCCGTAAATTGAGGTTATATTAGGGAAAATAGGATCAAAAGTAACGTTTTTCTAACAGCTTATGAAGACCATTGTTAAAATACTTTTAAATTATATTCTGCAGTTTTAATTAAAGCCTTTGTTTTAAAGCCTCTACAAATAAATATTATATATAATATATATATATTATATTATATATATAATATATATATATATATATATAATATATTATATATATATATATACGGTATATATATATATATATTGTTATTTATTCCGAACGTAGGGGGTGAATAATTTGGTGTCATATAATACATAATGACTTAAAAAAAAAAATTATAAAATAGTATTAAGAGAATAATGAAAAAAATGGGGAAAATATATAAAATTAATATAATATAATAAAAATTAAAAGAAAACCATGAAAAACAAAACTTACGTTTTTGAAAAAGAAACAGAAGTAGAAAGCCACATCTGGCCCAAACAGAGACCCGTACTTTTGTTTCATGTAACAAAATACCACACCTTGGTTTCTTCATAAAATTGATTTATCATAAAATAGAGGGGAAATACTTGATAAGGAGCAGTAAGCCAAACTTTAGCAATTTTTCAGCCACACATATATGAAAAGCAAAAATAACAGGGATGAGAAGATGCAATAAAATGTTTAAACAATGCAATTTAATTAGCAAAATTAGCAAGGAACAGAAAAATTACCTTTAAAAAAAACTGGGGTTTTACTCATGAAAAAGGGAATGTGCATAAACAAGCAAAAACAACTGTTTAGGTTTTATTAAAGATTAAATTAGGAAAATATTAATATAGTACTAGAATTGTTGCTTTTATTAAGTCTTTGTTTCAAGTAAAATATATACCTATCCAATAAAAGCTAATGATTCCAATAGTTCTGTGCATGCTAGTGCACCTCTTCAAACAAACAATTAATGTAAAAAAATTGTTAATTACACAAAACTCTAGATTATGTAAATTGAATAATTGAATGGAGAATGGAAAGTTACTTCATTAACACATATATGTATACATTTAAAACTCCAATAAGCACACACATGCAGGTCCGCTCATTGGAAGCAATTAACGCTTTTTAAATGTACATTAAGAAAACTTTATTAGTTCATAATTTAAAATTATATAAGAGAAAGCTTAGCTCCAATAAGCGTATGCCACATGCACAAGCTTAGAGGAAAGAAAGAATAAATTTTATAATAATTTAAAACAGCTTAATAATAATAATAAAAGTGATTTTTTTTTTTTTATGGCACGTTATACAACTTAGTCAAGTTCAATTAACCACGCATATATATTAACGAAATTTAAACACATTAAGTGGTTAAAAAAAATAATTGTTCTGTGATTTATATACACTTTTAATTACATATGTATAACGTAATTGTTTTTATCTTTCTTAAACATTTGTTTTTCTGGCCAGATAATATTACAGATCACACATTTTATTTATTTTCTTTATAAACGGTCTAATTTTAAACATTATTATCAATTTTTATGAAAAGTTATTCAAATTGTCCTGTTTCTACTAAAAACACTTTTCGGTCGTTAAGAATGATTAAAAAAGTTTATGTATAGGATCCAATAATTGTTCTATAGTTTCCTTAATTTCAGAACGAGTTTATACCCGCAATTTCCTTTAAGACGGAGTTTGTTACCCCAATTGTTAGTTAAGAAAGGGTCTGTAACCGCAGTTTCATGTACGACGGGGTCCGTAACCCCCAATATCAGTTCAGTTAAGAAGGGGTCTCCACCCGCAGCCTAAAAAGAAATAATAAACTTCTTTTAATTTCTTTAATATAATTTGCCTTATTAACATTATCAAATATCGTCAAAACTTATAACACAAATCCACACATAATTAATGCTTACCTCCAGACACTTTCCAGAGGTATTTCTTTCGATATATAGAGGGATCGATATTTGTTTCCTTAGATATCGGGGAATCGTGGTGAGATTGCTTAAGAGACAGCTATAATAATAAAAAGAATAAACAGAATACTTACATACTTGCTGCCATATATTTTAAAACACAAACTTTATCTTACTAAAGAACTAGACAACCTACTTAGTATAAAAAACTTCCTTGATAACACAAACATTGATGGAGATAGAAATCAATCATAATTTAGAGATTCTGGAACTATAAAGAAACAATATTTGGAGTAAAAAGATTTTTTACTACATTCCTCCCCTCCCGTCGTATCACGACGAAAAAAAATTGGTGGTCCGGGGGGGAGAAATAACAAAATCTCCAATCAGAACTAAAGTGCGGAAATGCGAATAACCTCGCGGTGGCTACCAGCCGGTGAATTAGAAAAGTATCAAGAACTGAAGTACTGAATTGCGAAAACTTCGCATTGGCTACCAGCCGGTGAATTAGAGGGTTTTAAGAACTTAATTGCGGAATGGCGAATAACTTTGCGTTGGCTACCAGCCGGTGAAACTTGCAAAGCTATTGGATACATAGATCCTTTCTGTAAGGGTTTTTTTATTTTTATTTATTTTTTAATATTTGCCATACCATCAATAAGGATCAAGTGGGAATTAGCGTTTCTTCTTTGGTGGATGCTTTGGTGGATGCCACTTGTGCCATTCAATCATTTCCTTTTCCCACCTCAACAACTTTTCACTATCACTTTCCTCTACCTTTTCATTTTGCTGGGGCTTCTGTGTACTCTGCACAGTTGTCGGTTTTTCACTGTCAGGTTTGATAGCATTTTGGAGAGAAAGATGGGGCATACTAAGGATGGTTCCCACTTGATTAGGATCAGAAATAGTAGAAATAGGGAGTTCTTTAGACATTTTTGAAGTATTTAAACTATCCGATTGAGTTTTATTTGTAAGTTTTTCTGGGATGATCCAATTAGATCTTTGAAAAATTAAATTTTGTGGGGCTTGAATAGAATTTGTAGAGTCTTTTTGTGGCATAGAATGTGGAGGATTACTAGACATCGCTAGATTTAATTGCAGAACATTATCGTGGATAGTAGTTGGATTTGGAGAATCACTGGGTATTGTGACATTTGAATTTGGAGGATCTCTGTGGATCGTAGAAGATGGAGGATCTCTGTGGATCTTAATAGGAGAATTTAGAGGTTTTGGAGGATCTTTGGGGATCGTAATATTTGAATTTGGAGGATCATCGTGGATCGTAACTCGTGAGTTTGGAGGATCTCTGTGGATCAAGGTAGGGGTATGTAATTTAGGTAATGTCGGTAGATTTTCTATAGTGTCCCGATTAGTATGATTAGTATTGTTAGTAAAGTAAGAGAGTGGAGGGGAATTTAAAACATCATTCAACACCTCATCCTTTGAAGAATCTGATAGAAAAGATACTGTAGGGGATTTATTTGGTCTTAAAGGACTTTTGACAGTTGGTGGTGGAACACATTTGGAATGATTTTTAGATGATATCCACTGAGGGCATTCAATTCCTAAATGTTTACCGGTGCATATAGGGCATTTATCATTATCATGATGTGAAGCTTGGGTTTTTCTTTGAGGGCAGTTATTTATTATGTGCCCTTGATTTTCACAGTATATACATTTGTTCTTTCTAGTATAACAGGTTGTGTATAAATGTCCCCGTTTGTGACAAAAGCTACAGCAAGGGCGGGATGTACATTGACGGATATCGTGGCCGTTTCTTCTACAATATGTACATTTAAGTCAGTTATTGCCACTAGACCAGGGCTGTAGTATCTTTCATTGTAAATAAGGTTTTAACTTTTGGTATTTTTGGTTAGGAAATTGGTTAGTATTATTAGTAGTCTTAGATTCTCTTTCAACCAATAGATTCATGACTTGTGTAAGTACTCCTAATATTTGTTGGTTTTGCTGGAGAACTTGTAATAATAATAAGTGTTGATTGGTTAAGTCAGGTGTTATATGTACATGCTTACACTCATTAGTATGACATTCATTCAAAGAGGAAGGTAAATCTACTTGAGGTTGCCGAAATGCATGGGATGGTTCTAAGACTACATGGGAGGATTGATGGAATTCCGGTGGTGGCATTAATGAACTTTGAGGCTGAGAATTCAGAATAGAAGAGAGATTGTATGGAACAGACATTTTAACTGGAGTCATAATTGAGGAGGAGGGTAGGGTGACTCTGAGGTCGGTCCGGGGATGGTCATCTGTATATTGGCTGATGGACTCCAAGAAAGTATAGTGTCTGCCATGTTGTTAATAGTTGTATTTTCTACTACGATATTGAAAGTAAAAGTGTAAAACAAGAGAAAGAAGAATGACACAAACAAACGCACAAAATAGAAAATAGAGAAAGACTTCAAAATAATAATTGAGAAAAGTAACGGCAGAAACCAGGTAGTAACAGAAACTTCGCTCTGCTTACCATGTTATATTCCGGAATAGGGTGTGGAAACTATATGATTTGATTAAAGCCGGACATTAAATGACTAAAAAAAACAGTGAATCAAGTATAGTAATGGAAAAATGTGGGAAAATAATAAAATAATGAATTAATAAAAATTAAAGAAACAAGAAAAACAAAAGGAAAATATTTGAAAAAGAAAACAGAGTAGAAAGCACAATCTGGACCCACAGAGACCGTACTTTTGTTTCATGTAACAAAATACCACACCTTGGTTTCTTCATAAAATTGATTTATCATAAAATAGAGGGGAAATACTTGATAAGGAGCAGTAAGCCAGACTTTAGCAATTTTTCAGCCACACATATATGAAAAGCAAAAATAACAGGGATGAGAAGATGCAATAAAATGTTTAAACAATGCAATTTAATTAGCAAAATTAGCAAGGAACAGAAAAATTACCTTTAAAAAAAACTGGGGTTTTACTCATGAAAAAGGGAATGTGCATAAACAAGCAAAAACAACTGTTTAGGTTTTATTAAAGATTAAATTAGGAAAATATTAATATAGTAATAGAATTGTTGCTTTTATTAAGTCTTAGTTTCAAGTAAAATATATACCTATCCAATAAAAGCTAATGATTCCAATAGTTCTGTGCATGCTAGTGCACCTCTTTCAACAAATATTTAATGTAAAAAAATTGGTAATACCACCAAACTCTAGATTACTGTAAATTGAATAAGTGAATGGAGAATGAAAGTTACTTCATAACACATATTATGTATACATTTAAAACTCTTAATAAGCACACACCATGCAGTGTCTGCTATTGGAAGCAATTAACGCTTTTTAAATTTGGAGTATTTGTTTGGAGTAAAAAGATTTGTGTACTACAATATATATATAGTAATATGATATATATATAATATAGTATATATATATATATATATATAATATATATATGTATATATATAATATATATATATATATATATTATATTATAATCATATAATAGTCAATATTTAAGCCTAGAAGGGGTATTGGTATTACTGTATAATTTAAAATATCTTAATATATATAAAAAGGCGGTAATTTTAATAAAAAACAAAAAAAAACTTTTTTTTTTTTTTTTTAAATTTAAAAAAAGCCGTTTTTTTTCACGAACCCTTAGTGTTCACCCCCTACTTTTATGAAATCACAGGATATACTTTAGAAAAAATAATAATGAAGAATTAGGACATTAGGACATTAGGAATTCTCTTAGGAAAAAAAGCTTACAGCCTCTCAAAGGTAAATTTTCCCATAGGCTTATTAAAAAAATAGTTTGCTTTTTGTGCCGTTTTGGGCCATCCATATCAGGTTAGATAAGATTTTTAAGCTCCATACATAGATTTTCTTTGTGTATAGTTGTTTAAGTCTTTCTATGAAATATTTTAAGTGATTTGAATTTTCAAATATGACACTTTTATCATATTTGAAATTCAAATCACTGTAACTATTGTATTAAAAAAATAAATGGTAATAGTAGAGCAGGAGGCTATTTATTCACCCTGATTTTTTATGGAAAATCATAGAATATATCAAAAAAATATAATGAAAGATAATTAAAGTAAAAATAATGGCAACTTAGGAAAAAAAACAAAATCAAATCACTCGACCGAGTTAGAAGCTTCTTTAGATTATTTTATCCATCCAGGTGATGGTCTTCATTTCAGGCCCCTCTAGTTTCAGGTTTAGGATTTAAGTTTTGTTAGGTATTGTCCGTCCTAAACTTCACTTATGAAGATGTTAAAGATAAAAAACTGGCATTCCTAGATATCTTACTTTGTTTAAAATGATTAGAGTTGAAAGAGAAGTACGTTAAAAGTACAGAAAAAGTTTATAACACAAATTTATGATTAAAATAATACCCGAAAGATACAAACTATCAATTATTAAAACCTTAATTCACAGAGCTTATAAAAATAACTTCAACGTGGGAAATCTTTAACAAAGAGGTGATAAGAATAACAGAAAAACAATTAATAATGGTTACCCTCAAATTAAATTAGAAAAGGTTATTAAAGAACTATTAAGCACCATTTAAGCTTTCAAATAAAAAATTTCACTTGACATGGAAGCAAGATAAACTTTTTATTTTAAATCATTAGATTTGACAAATTTTTCTAGAGAGAGCATAGCAGTTATGACTGTGGTTAGACATTTAAGCACACTAAAGAGAAGTGTTTTGGAGCCACTACTCAAAGAGATAAGTTTGTTCTCATTGTTTTAGTACCTGTGCATTGTTCGCGAGGATTACAGAAGTTATTGTTGTGTATCAATTTAATTGCAAAGATAAGTAGGATGTAATCCTCTTATGTGGATTACAGAAACCAACAACTTTATAAGAAACCGAATTTATTACAACACAGTATAAACCAGTTAAAAATATGAGAAAGCATTACACGACCAGACACAAATCCCCCCTACAGTTTAAATTGCTAGTTGTTTTTTAAAATTTATTTTCAAAGTTGTTGGTAACTTCAATTATCTTCGTATAGCGAATCTCTTTTTATTAAAAACTTAAGCTGGACATCAATGTGATTTAATGAAAGCTTTGAATGTTTTATGAAAATTTGTGTTTTACAAGTTACACCTTAGTATCCATTAATAATAGCTTACATTTGCAAAATAATGTAAGCTTTTTGATTTTTTCATCAATAATTATTTTTTTAAAACTTTCAAAATTAATGGAAATAAAATAATTTTTAGTTTTATATTTTAGAAATTTTATTTTGTAAGCTGCATTATAACATAATAGTTAGTTTAACCGTGATCATGCCTGAAATTTTTCCTATCGAAAATATTGATAAATATAAAAGTTTTAACTTTTTATTTTCTTTCAAATATTTATTAATAAAATTTCTTTGATCACTTCAAGAAACTATTGAGAAGAATTTAAAGAACTTGTAAAAAGTACGTTAAAATTGGCTGATCTAAATTTCTTAAAATGATATAATAATAATAATAAGTTAATCAATGAAAATAAAATGAAAAGTTATTATTAATAAAGAATGAGGAGACATGTTTGCAGGTCCATAACAATTTCTTAGGTCAAGTGGCTTTCCTCATACATGTATAAAGATTTAGACCAGACTTAAATGTAAGGTTTCCTTGTTTGCGAGACAGGGGCGTAGCCAGGGGGGGGCTGCAGCCCCCCCCCCCGAGAAATTTTCGAGCTGCATTTTTTCACAGAAAACAAACTTACAAATATAATATATATGTATGATATTATATTATATTATTATATATATATAATATATATATATATATTATATATATTATATATATATATATAGTATATATATATATTTATATATATTTATATATATTATATATATCTACATATTAATAGGTATATTAGTCTATATTTCAAATATCCTATATTTAGTGACCAGAGGTTTTCAAACCCTATCGACTTTCGATTGAAGTTTTTATTTAGAAAAAAATCGAAAAGCATAGGCAAACAACTGGACACTCAAATTAAGAAAAATGTAAAGAAAAATAAGAAAAATTTATACAATAAATTGAAACTATTGGCGTTTTATTATTGGCCACAAGTTTTGCATTAAGGAGCTCAGAGGGACTTCTGGACGTACTGAATTATTCAACTCCTGCTAAAAATTGATGGGGATTTTAGAAAACTTCTTAGGTTTTCGAGCAAATGGAGGTGACCAGGTTATGAAGAAACCACTTACTTCTATTGTCCAAAATTCAATGTATACGAGTCGATGCAAAGAATGAAATCATCCAGTCATTTAGTCATCTTATACAAAATTTTCGGAAGATTAAATTAAAAATAATTTTTTTTTTAAGTATTATTCTGATGAAACAATGAATATTTCCCAAACAAAACAGTTTCCTTTGTGTAAGGTACGCGATGGTGGTGATGGAGGTGATTGATACTCCTTTTACTTTATGAGAGGATTATTTATCATTTGTTCTTTTTATGATATATCAGGGAAAGCATTTGGCAATGTAATTTTTGAAGCAGACTAGGCTATCTTGGTTTAAAACTCGAGAAATTGAAAGGTCATGGGTACCATGAAGTGAATCTTCCATGAGAGGCAATTCGAGGAGTGCAAATCTGTTATTCGGATGGGTATCCTAAAAGCTCTATACACACATTGTGTAGCACATTGTTTAAATTATGTCTCTCAGACTATCTAAATTCAGGCAATCGAAGCGTGCTTAGGATTCAATTCTCTGAAATAAAGATAAATTCATCAACCATAACGAAAAGCAGCGCAGGTTCTGGAAAATAAAATTAAAATACAGAGAGTGTAACCAGAATAACAAGAGGATCAAAAGATGTGCGAGACCAGATTGGTGTGAACGGCATTGAAGCGGTTTTTCTTTTTAAAGAGACTCTTGGCCAATACTTGCGTCATTGGAAAAAATAAAAAGGATGGCTTAGAGAATTATAAAAGATTGTCTTTCATACGTAAAATAATTCTTATTAGAATTTATTAATAACATCATAATGACAATTTAGTAATTGTTGCTGAGTCACCTTACACCTTTGTTCAAATCATTTACAAGTGTCCATTTTGGACATTGTCAGTGGCAATAAAAACTTAGTGAAAGCACATTATTCAACTTTCGTCGAAAAATATAGACCAAAATTTGCAGCACAGATTTTAGAACCATATTACACAAGGCTGAAATGTATGCGACAGCTTAGGGATTGAAATAACAATTCCAAGAATTACGAAGTTCCAGAAACATCGTGTTGTAATGTGCCTACATCAGCTCCCGAATCATATTACCGCATCTCAGTTTTTATTCCGTTTATTGATGATTTGATTTTTTCGTTGACTGATCGATTTCTCTCGCATGAAACCACTATCATTTCACTTCAGTATATTTTACCAGAAAGTGCAATTTACCTTATAAGCTATTGAAAAAAGCCTCCTCTTTTATAAAGACGACGGTCCAGAACCCTCACGAGGATACGCTAAAAGGAGAGTGATGTATCTGGCCGCATAAATGGCTGTTAGAAAGTGGAAAAACCAAAGAACTGCGTATCGGTGTTTGGCTAAGTGTGACAGATGAGGGAAGGTTTTCCTAACATTGCTATTCTCCTGAATATCTTAGCAGTATTGCCTGTACCCACCGCAACAGTAGCGAACAAGTCGTGATTAAGGCGTTTCTTAAAACAGTCTTACCGAATAGTGTTGGAGAGGATCATTACAGTCTGTGCTTTACTGTAATTCATCAGATCTCAGACAAGAATGATCAGCAATGAAAATATTTATGAATCACCTTAGCCAATAAAAGCAACGGAAACTGACAAATTGACCTTATAAAACGATGATAAGTTCTTATGAGATTAATATATAATATAATATATATATATATTATAATATATATATTATTATATATATATAATATATAATTATATTAGTAATATATATATATATATATATATATATATTATTATATACTATATATATATATATATATCTACTACTCACACTGATGTCTAATAAATGCCCCAATATATCTATTTCTATATTATATATATATATATATATATATATATATATTATAGATATATATATATATATATAATATATATATTATATATTATATATATATATTATATATATTATATATATATATATATATATATATATAATTATATATATTTTCCTCTCCAGGATGGATTCTTCATCCTGTCAGCCGGCGCAAGCATCCTTTCTCCAGACATACCCTTTCTCCTTTGCACTTATTCTCTTCTCTTCAGCACTTCTCATTTTTGGTAGCTGACATTTTTCCAGAGTCCTCCAACGACTCCGCCCATCTCTTCTTCAGGTCTTCCCCTTGGCCTTCTGCCTCTGGTGTCCATCAGTCTTCTTTTCGCCATTTCTATCCTGCTTAAATCCTTCTCAAGGATGTTCCCCACCATCTCAATTTCCACATCCATCTTCAGTACTCATTTTCTTCACCCCTATAGTCTTTCTCTATTTATTTCATTTCTTATTCTGTTTCTCTTACTCTTTCCAATCATAGTTATTAATACCCTCATCTCCGCCGGCTTGTATTCTACTCTCCATCTCTTCTCGTTGTGGCCATGTTTTCGCTCCGTTACAACATGTCGGATCAGGATTACTGTTAAAATGCACTTTTTTAACTTCTATTCCGACGTTTCTCTCTTTCATCATGAGGTATACGGCTTTCATAACTAATCCATACTTTTCCAATCTTCGCGTTAATCTCTCTCACTTCCTTCCCCTCTGATTAAAACATCCTCCGAGTATGATTGCAGGTATTTAACCGCCTTCACCTCATCCTCTTTCATCATCATTCCTCATCCCTCCCTCATTTCCTAAGGTTACTGTTATATATCTCTGTCTTCTATACGCTCATCTTTCATCCATTGCTTCTCCAACTCCTCCGTTGGAACAACTTCTACTACCTCTGCGAATCGTCTCTTTCTCTCTAGCTAAAACATGCCAGATCGTCCGGATTGCATTATGTCCCCTTCAAATTCTCCCAGTCTCTCTGTTCACTCTTCCTTTATCACCACGTTCATATATATAAACAGCAGTGGCGATTAAACACTCCCCTGCTTCACTACTCCTGTTTTTCACCTCAAACCATCTAGCGTTCTCGCACTCAGTTCTACATTACCAACTGTCAGCATTTCTCATACATACTTCTATTGCCTTCTTTAATCTACCTCTTCACTCCATATTTCCTCTCCATAGCTCTCCAGAGCTTTTTTCCCTGGCACCGAATCAAATGCCTTTGCAGGAGATCGATGAAAGCTAAAAAGAATCTCTTGTCATATTCCAGCATCTTCTCCGGACCATTCTTCAGTGTGATAAGGAGGTCCGTCGTTCCTCTTCCTCTTCTGATACCCGTACTGTTCTTCTCCGAGTCTCGGCCCTACCTTCTCTCTCAGGCTCCTCCTCTCCAAATTTTTCGTTTTATATTTTCGAACAATGGTCAATCAGTGAAATGCCTCTATAATTATTACGGCTTCCTGTGCAATCATCCTTTACTTTATATATCGGTATTATTATTTGCTTGCCCCACTCTTTCCGGCACTTTTCCCTCTCTCCAACACTTGTTCATCAACTTGATGATTCTCGCTTTTCAACTCCTCTCTCCCACCACAACTCAAACAGCCACTCTCCATCTCTCCTGGAGCTTTACCTTCTTTCATGCTTTTATAGGCTCTTATATTTCCTCCACGTAGCTCTCCGCCTTCATCCCTCCTTCTATAATCCTCTTCTCATTCCCTCATCTGGTTCTGCAGCTTTCTTTTCCTCGTTAGTTCTCTGTATTCTACATGTTATCAGATCTTCATTTAGTATTTTCGGTGTCCATCTATCATTTCTTTTTCCGGTCTCATAAGAATCTCTCCATTTCTATCTTTTATCAATTTCTAGCTACGGCTTTTTTTGGTTTTCTATACGCCTTCGCCATCTGAAATAGCTTTGTCTTCCCTTCGCCCACACTCTCTCGTATATTTCTTCCTTGCCATAGTATATATATATATATATATATATATATATATAGTATATATAATATATATATATAGTATATATATATAATTATTATATATTAATATATATATAATAATATATATATAGTATATAAAATATTTAACTTTCATTGAAATGTAACCACTTTGCGTAAAGTTTTCGCAGCGCCCCCCGAAAAAACATTCCTGGCTACTGGGCCTGTTTGCGAGATGATACAGAATTGGTACCTCAGTAGGAAAATGATGGATATATAAAAGATTTAAAAGATAAGAGGGAGCTGTATTTCATTAGATAGGATGAGCGGTTTCATTCCTTCTTCAACTAAATCTTTTCTCTCTTTCATTCCATGGTTTGATTGTGCTTGTTCTCTGGCCATCCTGGCTAGGCCTTTGCTTGTTATTACATTTGATCGGGGTGCATGGGCTCCTGAAACTATAAAAGTCAGGTAAGGTGTGTGGGCCGGATTGCATTTCCTCCCTTGATTTTGGGAGTTTGCTTCTGTGCTATCCCGCCCCTCATCAACTATACTCTCTGTCTCAATACTAAGCCACTTTCCTCATGTTGGAAGCTTCGCACGTGTCCAGCCTATTCCAAAAAAAGGAAGCTGTTTGATAATTCTAACTATCGCCTTTTAGCTCTCAATTGTATTCTATCTAAGATCTTTGAAATTTCTCCCTTTCAACTCTCACTTCTTAGATCATCTGCTGAACTCATTCCGATCGCCAAGTACGGCTTTTGGCACTCGAGGTCTAATGGCGATATACTATATTATCTAACCGATTTTTATGGTTTTTTCGCTCTTAGGAACTACAGAGAGACTTGCATGGTGGCGCTTGACATTTATACAAAAGCCATTCTGAATATGAGTGGTTTTATGGCAATCGTCTGTCTTACTGCTCCTATTTTCAAGAGTCCCTCGCCCTATGTTGAGGTTTCTTCTTCTATCTCCTTGTCTTAGTATATAGTCTTATGCTTTCCTTTCATGACAGACTTCTCGCTCGCAATGTACAGGCGTGTGATCTGATGGGGCGACTTCTTTCTGTTTCTGTTCATAAGTATCTCTGTTGGACTGACTTCCTTACTTTATTGTGACTATACTTTCTAGTGAATGTATCTTCTTCACTCTACTCACTCTAACTATCCACTCATTTATGCTCCGTAATTTGGAGTATCGTGACTCGACCTCTTCATTTCCTTCAACTCCTATCATTCTGCTCCCTCTTTTTACTTTTCAAGAATCTGCCTTCCTCGTCTTAATCTTTCATTCATCATTTTTCTGCGCTGATTGGATAGAATTTCCCGGATGGGGTGGAATAACTTTGAAATTCAATTCTTAAAAACCCAACTTCTTTACATCTTCCTCTCTAATAGACATCTAATTTTCCTATTCTTTCGACGGTTCTCTCGTCTCTTCCTGTTGACAATATAAACATCCTTGGCTTACTAAACAAAAAAAAGTTTAGGAAACCTACACATCACAATGGTTGCTAGGCGGCCTCAAAGAAACTGTTCTGTTTAGACGGCAAGACTTTTTCTTCTTCTCAGTTGCTCTGCTCCAGCTTTACAATGGTCTCATCCGCCCTTGTATGGAGTAATGCTCTCATATCAGGGGGGGGAAGCCTGGTTTCACCCGACTTTTGGACAGGGTTGAGTCAAAGGCAAAAAAGCTTATAAACTGTTCTGTACTTTCCAACTCACTTGACCCTATATCTTTGCGGCACGATGATGGTGCTTTATCTCTATCCTATAGGTACCGCAGTGGCAGGTGCTCAAGGGAACTTATCACTCATACCACCACCTTTACGACGCCCTCATAGCACAAGGGGTGCTGTATCTGCGCATGAGTTTTGGTTGACACTTGGTAATCCAGGCTAGTTGCATCTTAAATCCTTTAATCTCAAGGAGCGCTCTTCTGGTGAAATTCTTTCCATCATTTGTTCATTTTCCTGCTGAATTTAATCTCCTCACTTTAAAGCCTGCATCTGAGCTCATATACGCAATTTGCGCCAGAGGGTGAACTTTTGAGCGTACTGCACTCCCTCCTTGTATAGGGCTCTGCCCGTGAGTGATGATAACTAAAAAAAAAAATCCTTGGGTGGGCAGATATAATGTGGCAATGAACTGATCTCCTACTCACCCCCAACCAAAACATCATTCAGATTATCCCAGAAAATCTCACTCTCTTCAACATTACCATCAGATGGACCATATGTCACGACAACACAAATTGTGACTTTTTCAAACTTAAATTTAACCTTTAGAATTCTAGTACTCACACACACATAAAATCTACCATAGCTCCTCTAGCCACAGGTTCACTCATCGAATTGCAATCCTTCGTATCCCTCTCATTCCTTTCCCACACCAACACAAACACATTTCACACACCACTCATTTTCAATGTTTCCTTTCATCTTTGTTTCAGTCACAGCGAGCAAATCAAATTTGCCCTTTCTAAATATATCCATCATCTCTCCTCTTCTCCTCAACATTTATTCCTCTGACAATCCATGTACCCATAAGATTCATACATTTTAGCTGAATGATGGAATGCTGCTTACAGTGATCACGACCTTCTCCAAGGCATGCATTAGCATTCCTGGTAAAAGATAAGTGGTAGTGGGCAGCCATCCTAACTGCCACGTCCCTTAGTCTTTTCTTATGACATGCAGAGACCTACTTTGGTGGTTATTTTTTCTCCCACACACATAGGAATTATAAGAGATAGGGAATGTTGTAAGATGTGTCTGAGGGGGGTGGGATAGTAGTATGCGTATATGATATGTGGATAAAAGGTGGGTGCTCTAAGATGTTATCTGAGATTGAGTGTGGATATTGAACGCAGAACAGGAAGGTAACCATTAGGCACTGGAATGTCATACATACATACCTTAAATACCTATCCATATATATTATATATATATTATTATATATATATATATATATATGTATTATTATATTATTTATATATATATATATATAATATATATTAATAAATTATATATATATATATATTATTTATATATTATTATATAATAATATATAATGTATAATATATATATATAGTATATATATATATATATTATATATATTACCGTATATTATATATATATATATTATATATAGTATTATATTATATTTGATTTTTAATATTTATCAAAATTCTTAATATTTCAATTAATCAGCAAAATAATTGTCAGAAAAAGGGATTGACGATTGAGAAAAAATTATGCCGCTTTTGCCGATAATTATCATCCCCACTAATATATACTATTATATATATTATATATATATATATTATAGAATATATTATATATTATTATATATTATGTATATATGATATATATATGATAGTATATAGTTTATATATATATATATATATATTAGTATTATATATATATATATATATATATATATATATATATATATATATATATATATATATATATATATATATATATATATATTTTTTTTTTTTTTTTATTTTTTTATATAAAAATGAAATTACAAAAAAAATTGAATATCATAAAACAAAAAACAAAGAACTAAGATTTAAAGTCATTTAGAAGCATTCATCTTTTGAAGAAATGTTTCTCTCAGATACTGTTTTAAAAGGCTTACATTCATGTGGCTACATTCGACCAAGCCCTATACAACTTTCAGCCGTTCCATTAGGAAGATGTGGGTTGGATTTGATTGTTCAAGCCAAAAGTGGAACTGGAAAAACTTGTGTGTTTACGATAGTTGCTTTGGAAATGATCTCTGCGAAAGCTCTGACTACTCAAGTTTTAATTGTAGCTCCAACAAGAGAGATAGCTGTTCAGATTGGTCAAGTTATTAATTCGGTAGGGTCATTCTTCCCTGAATTGAAAGCACATACATTTATTGGAGGCATAAATATTTTGGAAGACAAAGCTAAACTTAATTGTTGTCATATCGCAATTGGTACACCAGGAAGACTTAATCAGTTGGTTTCTCTTGGTCAATTAAATTTGAGTAATATCAGACTTCTAGTCTTGGACGAAGCTGATCAGCTCCTTACAGGTCAATTTAAAAATTCTGTCCTTGAACTAGTTAAAACATCTCCCTTAAATAAGCAAATTTTAGCTTTAAGTGCAACATATCCAAAGGAAGTTACAGATTTTTTGGATAAGTTTATGAGATCACCTGCACATGTTAGGCTTGGAAAGGAATCTCCAGGTCTTATTGGTGTGAGACAGTTTGTTCGCTTGCTACCCGATCACCCACAATCATTTACAAAACACAAGTTGAAATTTCAAGAATTATTGTCAGTTCTTTCTTTAGTTTCTTTTAATCAGTGTTTGGTGTTTTCAAATTCTCAGCTTAGAGCTGAGTCAGTTTGTAATCAGTTAAAAAGTGCAGGATGGCCTGCTGCATTTTTAACTGGAGGTCAAATGCAAAAAGATAGATTGCAATCGTTTTTTGATCTTTGTTCATATAAATGTAGGATTTTAGTCTCGACAGATCTTTCTGCCAGAGGGCTAGATTCAGAACATGTTAATCTTGTTGTTAATATGGATATCCCAATAGATCAAGCCACTTATTTGCATAGAATTGGTAGAGCAGGAAGATTTGGTTCGATTGGTGTTGCTATTTCATTAGCCTGTGAAGGAGATGAATGGGAAGCCATGAGAGCAATTGTTAATAAGACTAATGTCATGATTAGAATTTTGCATGAAGATTTTAATTCAGATACTATACAAAAGGATGTTGAGACATTGGAATTTGTCAGACCTTTGGATGAAAATAATTTCACTCAATTTATGGAAAAAGTAAATGAAAAAAAATTAAAGCAATTTAAA
The DNA here is from genome assembly GCA_015478945.1 of Trachelipus rathkii. Taxonomy (NCBI): domain Eukaryota; kingdom Metazoa; phylum Arthropoda; class Malacostraca; order Isopoda; family Trachelipodidae; genus Trachelipus; species Trachelipus rathkii. The sequence continues at coordinate 24,269 of JABUQX010008832.1, forward strand.
ATGAAAGGTGAGGTAAAAGAGCTCGATAATAAATTTGAAAATCGTAAAAATTGTTTAACAGAGAAAGACAATAGAAAAGATCAAAAATCACTCAAGAAGAAAAGAGAAAAATTTGATTCAAAAATTCAGAGTACAGAAGTACCAAAGAAAGATCATGTTTGTATGAAAACAATTTATTCTGTAATGAGTGATTATACAAAGGAAAAACATATTGTTTCCTTTTCTCATAATGACATTTTGAATCAAATGTCAGAGGATATGAAAAACCTTGTAAAACTTGACATTCAAGAAGTCTCATCAAGTAGTTTTGTTAAAGAATATCCCTCAAAATTAGCATTTGATGTTTTAGATAAGTACATAACCGAGAGAGAAAAGAACGATAAGGTTGAATCATCTCCAGTTGAAATAGTAAATGATTCCTTTGATAAGATTTCTGCTCTTCAAAAGGTCATTGATCATTCCCAAACTTTGCAAAGTTTGAAAAATGCTACCGAACTTTCAGAAATTGATAACACAATATCTGAGCCAAACGCTTCTTCTCAAGATGGAATTAATATAGATGCTGAAAATTTATATAATAAAGATACTGTGAATGATAGCAAAGATGTTGATAATGGTTCTGTATTATCGAAAAGTGATTTAGCTGCTGGTAGCCATGCCATAGGAATGGATAATATATACAGTCATAGAGAAAAAAATACAGAATCTAATTCAGTTGTAGGAAGGAATGAAGATCTAGTCTTGCCAAACCCTGAAATTTCTAAACCTAAAAAAAAAAACTATAATGAAAATACTGGATATGGGTTATGGGAACCAATTTGCAATTACTTTATGATTTTTATTTCGATTAAGTAGATTTTTCAAAACAAAAAAAAAATTTCCCGGCTTCAACTTTACCCCGTGGAGGGCCAGAAGTACAAACGACATGAGCTCCGGGATATAATGATATATATTTATATATATATAATATATATAATAATACTATATGTATATATTACTATAATATTAGTATATAGTAGTATAATATATGTATGATATGATATATAGGATAGGATAGATAGATAGATAGATTAGATAGATAGATAGATAGGATACATCAATAGATAGGATAGATAGATGAAAAATAGATAGAATCCTAGGGAGGGAAGTAGAATTAGATGAAATAGACCTAGATAGATGGAAGTTAGATCAGAGTAGAGAGAGAGAACGAGAGAAGAAAGAGGATTGAAGAGAGAGAGCAGAGAGGAGAAGAGAAGAGAGAGAGAGAGACGAGAGAGAGAGAAATAGAGAGATTGAGAGATAGAGAGAGAGAGAATGTATAATAAAACCTCAATATAAAAGCAAGCACGAATTCTGGGAAGCCTGTAAACATATTGCATTATGTCAGATTCGTTTTTAACACATGAAAGCCTTGACTATTATGAACATGATTAACATTGAAAGCATGAATTGACTATTTTTAATTGACTATTTTTAAATATTTCAGTACTGGGAAAACAAAGCGGTTGTTCTTGATATGCAGCAAATAACCGCCCAAGTTGTAGGTATAAAGCCGTATCCCACGCGTCAGATGTATTCCTTTCCCCACACAGAAATCACCACCTTTTTTCACTCCTCAAAAAATGTATATGCGCATGTGTTTGAAAAACACAAGCTAGTTCTTGCTAATAACAATCATGTTGGTTTTCATGATCACATTTGAGACCAACTAACGAACAATTTGTGACGTTTTTTTTTTTCTCTTTTTTCTGTTTTATATTTTGTATATAAGCTCGAATTTCGATTTTCCTTTTTCTTTTTCTATGTTTTTTTAAATATTTTTTTTATTTCCTTTTGTTTCCTTTGTTAGTAATATATTAGTAATAGCTAGTAATAACAGTTAGTAATTGACTTTTTTTCTCTTTTTTATTTTTTCTATTTTATCATTTCTTCATGTTAGATAGTAAAAGGATATAATATAATCATTGGAGTGTGTATATGTAAGTTTACCAATTTAGAAGAATGCAATTTAAATAATTCTATTCAATATTTAAATTAATTTATAAAATAATTAATAATACCACTTAAAAAAAAAAATTAAAGAATAAAAAAATAAAATAAATAGTGTTTACTGACGCCACACTAAACTGCAAGTTGGTAATAAAATCCGGTGGTGATTGTCGCAAAGCTCTGCACAACCTAGGCCAACGAGCCGCCTCCTGATATATAATAGGTATAGTATAGTATTATATATATATAGTATATATTCATTAATAGTATATATATATTATATGATATATATATATATGATATATATTATATATTATATATATAATAATATATAATATCAATAATACACATATATATATATTGATATATATAGATATATAATATTATGTATATATAATATTAATTATATAATGATATATATATGATATAATATATATTATTATATATATACTATATTATATATTATATATGATATATATTATTATATACTTATATTATATATATAATAGTATATAATATATATATATTATATTATACTGTAATATATATAATATATATCATTTATGTGGAAAGGACCCAATGAATGTGATCATGCTCGGTTGTTAAGCTGCGGATGTATAGTGGCGAGTGTGTTGTGGTGGAAGCGGACGATTCCGGCTGTATTACCCCTGAATAAAAAAAGTGGATTGGTCAGTTAAACGAATGTTTGAAGGAGAGAAATGTGAGTTTGGTAGAAGCGAGAAGAAAGGTTGTATAAAACCAGGAGCTGGAATGGCGGGGGATCCCTGTGAGGGGGTATGTTTTTGTGGCCTCCACCTGGGCCATCTTAAGTGGATGACCCTTAACAAACATTGGGTACGAGCGAATGATCTAACCATAGTGGAGGTCCATCGCTGTCCCATTGAAACTTTAGTGGCCTGGAAAAAATGTTATCTGGACTAGCGTACATGAGTTCCTCACTTACATTAAATGGGTACTGTCCGAAGGGGGGGCGGCTAAGGCCTTTTGCGGTTTTCTCTTATATTATATTTACCCTCCGATCTTGGTCCCTCAATGTTCTTGCCTTAAATTCTCTATAGCTCCGCTTTTTCTCTCTCTTTCTTTTCCTCTTTATGTTTTGTCTTCAAATAATTTTAACTTTCCTCTTTCTGCGTTACGGGCCAGCGCTTGTGGCGAGCGCACGACTTACTTCCTTACGATTGTTTCCCCTTTTTGCCTATCCTGCGCATTTGGGCGTTCCACGAAAGATCTTTCGTACTAAACTTCAAATTATAATACCCTTTCTAAAACATCTTTTCCAATCTCCTTCCTTGGCCCTCAAGTACTCATGTACAAACTTTAAACGTCCATAGCTCTTATAACCTAAACACAACTTTTTTTACTTAGCTTAAAAGATCCTACTTTACTTTTAGTTCTCATTCCTGACTTAAAACTGCTACTACCCCACAGATTCTCACTTTCTTTGGGGAAAGTATTAAGAGGAAGCAATTTGAAGAAGGACAAGACAGAAGTGATATATATATCAATATAATATATTAATATATATATATATTATATATATATATACTTAATATATATATATATTATATATATATTTATTATCATATATATATAATTATCCTATAATTATATTGTATAATAAAATAGTAAACTAATTTTGAGTCTCTAATTTGATCTATATAAATATATTTATCATATATTAATTGTCAAGATATGTATATACATACTATATAGATATATATATATATTATATGATATATATATTAATATATTATACTTAATTAATATTATTATATTATATATATTATATATATATATATATATATATATATATATATAATAATCGACGAACCGTCCATCGAATGGTTGTGAGCGAGAGTGGAACCAAGAGGGCGGTAGAGCGAAAAAAAAAAACAGAAAAACGGTAAAAAAACGCGCGGCCCAAGAAAAGGAAAGAGATGAAAGGAAAAACAGTGGAAATAGATGAGACATATTTTTCGAAAAGAAAAAAATCCTGTAGTCCCTCTAACTAACTTTCTAGAAGTGGTCTGAAATATATTTTTTTCAGAAAGAGAAAATTTTCCTTTGGGTTAAATTTTTTTTTTTACCGAGGTATAACCTAAATGGAAAAAAATTAATAACTTTTATTAATTTCTTGGCTTTAAAAAAAAAAAAAAAAAGAGGCGTCAAATTTATTAATATTTATTTTACTTCCTAATTTTGAAAAATTACATTTTTTAAAAAAAGGGAAACTTTGGATGAAAACAGTTTTCAAACTTTTTTATAAAATTTTTATAAGAAAGTTTTCTTTTTAAATTACCCCCGTCATATCTTATCTTTTGGTAATTTTGGAAAATTAAAATATGAAAAGGAAATTAAAAAAGAAAGAAATTTGGAATATTTAAATTGCAAGGAGGTGAAAAACTGCATTTCCCAAAGATTTTCGATTTTCCCCATGAAGTAAAATTAATCAAAAATTTTCTTCCCTCTGGGTGGCAAGGGGTGAAAAAAACACCCTTCTTTCATATTGTTCTTTTTGTTTTGAATTTTAGCGATATTTTTTAGTTATTTATAATATAATTTTATTAATTTTATCTTCCCAGACGTAATTTTTTTTCTATTGCCATTTTCATCAAACCACACAATTATAACACCTGCTATACCTGCTAAACCATGCAGTAAACATGCTGAATGCATAAATAAATATATATAAATGATGAATATATAATATATATATATATATATATATATATTATAACTATATATATATATTATAATATATATATATAGTATAGTATATATAATATATAGTAATATATATATACAGGTGGTTTTGGTGTGGCGGGAGAAAAAGTGGAGCAAATGGTAGAAGGTGCGATTGATTTTTTCTTGGTGAAGAGAGCTAAGGTTATGTGGTGTAAGTAATAACCTTTTCTTCTTTAAAAGACACAAGAGTAATCCAATAAAGATTATAAAACTAGAGTTGGTGTAGGCCATCAGGTTAGAGATGTAAAATCTGAAGTGAAAAACGAAGGACAATTTTAGTGTTGTGAGAAGAAGGAGATTGGTGAAAGTTATGATGTTGGAATTTAAAATTCAGTTAAGCTGCATACTAAAGGAGAATAATTCCTTCCGAACTAAGGAAAAGGAAATTTCTCTATGGTAAAAATTTAAGTTAGTGGGGGCTTGGATGAGAGGAAGGTGATACGAAAGGAAAGTAGGTAAAAAAATTAAAAGGAGTGAAGAAAGTTAGTGGTCAAGAATTAATACCAGTGAGAGATTAAGTATGTAAGAGTCGGCTCCGCTAGTAAAAAAAGACGGTTGAATGTGAACAAGTTAATATCTTGACAAATCTCTGGGGCCAAATGAAGGAAAGCAATATGTTTTCTAGTGTGCAAAGGAAGGTTATGTGAATGTGGCTAAAAACGAGTATTGAAGTAGAAATGTTCTAAAAACTAGTGAGATGGTGGTGCAAATGAAGAGGTGATGAAAAAGGAGTTTAAAGGTAAAAAAAAAGCGTGGGTTGAATTGACTAAAAAAGCAAAAATGATGGAAGACTCAAAAAAAAAGAATGCTTGAATTAAAATTAAATAAAGAAGGAAAGAATACTGGCAAATGCGTATACGTAGGAGAAAACAGAGGTAAATGAAATACAGTTTGGAAGGAGGAATTGGAAGGTGTTCTGGAAGAAAGTGAAAAAGGGAAACTCTTACTGGAACAGGAAAGCGGCGAAAGGTTAAGAAATGAGAAATAAGGGGAATCTGCATAAGAAAATAATTGAAATAGGGATAGGTGGCTTGTTTTTTGTAACTGAATGAAGTAGGTGTGAGATTTTGTATGCTGTGGATAAGATACACTTTCAGAGAATTCTGCAAAAATATTAACAGTACATTGTTGAAGAGGTGATAGTGAAAATGTGTGTGGGGGTTGGAATGGTGCAAGAAGGAAATAGGTATTTTTTGGGGATGAGGTTTATTAGTAAAAGGAGGGCAGGTAATGGTAGAGTGGAAAAAAAAGTTGAAGATGGTAAAAATTCTCTGTCCTGCAGGTATAAGATGAATTACTGGTGAAAATGGATTCAAGAGAAAACCCGGAGGCGAAGATGGTTGATTGATTGGATTTTGGAAATTGTTTAACAATATAAAGGTTTATTTATAGATTGTTTTCACTCATAATTCGATTGGAAAGAGGAGAGGCGGTAATTAGTACCCTTATATTAGGGTAAGGGAGAAAAGGGGAAACTCAAGTAGAAATTATAAATGGGGAATAAGTATATTTTCTGAGTGTTTGTAGAAGGTTATAATATACTACTGCCGTATTATTTTTTGGTCGTAAAGGAGTGGTCGAGGTGACTGAAGGACTGATTGGGTGAAGAAAAAACAGGGTGGTTTTTAGGGGGGGGCAGTGTGGTTAGAGGAATGTGTATGGAACAAAATCTATTCCTAACATTGAAAAAAAACAATGATTGAGAAAATGAGGGAGAAAGAAAGAATAATAAAATTGTGTAATTTTTAAGGTTTTTAGTGATTTGGGGAAAACAGGCCCGTATGATTTATAGAGTTTAATTATAGGGAAGCGTTATGGGGGCAGGTGTTAAGTGATAAATGGGTATGGTGTTGGTGGTTGGTAGGCTTCTTGCTTTTTGAATGGAAATCAAAGTAAATGTATGAACGATAGTGGGAACGTGGTGTAAAAATAAATGGGTGTCAATGGTGATTGGTGGTTTTAGATAAATAATAGCGGAGGTAAGACAGGGTTTTGTGGATTATGTCTCCTTTGGTTTATTTTTCTTCATATTATTGGAAGTTAATATGGAGATGGGGTTTCTCATTGGTGGTAAAGATTTGAGGGTTGGGATGATGGCAGGATTCCAAATGTGCTTAAGAGAAAATGGTGGAGGAAATTGGAGTTGAGTGGAGAGGTGCCTAACAACTATGTGTAGAGATAATAATTAATGCAGAATTTGATATTTGTTGTCGTGTGTGGCGAATCCTGAAAAGAGAGGTTTTGAAGAGGATTGGTAGAAGGAGGATTTGGCAGGGTGTGTAAAAAAAAGGAGGAGGGGGGCTTGGAAAAGTAGTGGATAAGGAGTAAAGTAGGTTATGGGTTGTTGAGTGAGGACACATCCGTCAGTGGTGAATGTTATGTTAGGAATGGTGAGCAGCGCTTAGAAACAAGTGTCCTGAGGTTTGAAAAAATTATTTTAGGGTATATTGTTGGGAATGAGAAGGGAACGGACGATGCAGAGTGTAAGTAGGAAAGTTTGTGAATGGCAGGAAGTGGTCTGGTTTGCACATTAAAAAATCGTTGGTTTGTGGGTAATGCAAGGGGATCCTAAGTCCCTTTGGGAGGTGTGCTAGGGTCCTTTACAAATGAAGGGTCAAATGGTTTGATTACCTGTGTTAATTGGGTATGGTAGTGAGAACTTGGTCCTGGAATAAGAAGTTAGATTCTAAAAGTTCAATGTGTTACAGATGGAACCCAATCTTTAGGGGGGTGGTGCTAAGTGTGCACCGAAGAACCTTTGATAAAGAGAGGAATGAGAACGTAATTACCGATGAGTGGCTGTGGTGTGAAAGAAAGTTGGTCTAAATGATAGAGAATATAAATGAAAAGTATGCTTGAGATGGTTTGGTTCATGTTGAAAGATGTAAATGATAGTCCCGTTGCTTGGTAAGCGGAGAAGGAGTATGAGTGGGTGAGTGATGGTGTATTTGGGAACCGACCGGCTATTAGGGAAAGAACACGAAGAGAAAATGGAAATACATTGAGTCGGTGAAAAACGAATGTCTGAACAGAAGAGATAAAATAGTGGAGTTTACGGCAGAAGGCCGGAAGAACCGATTGAAGAGGTGTGCAAATGAATAAGGAAGAATGGCTGGGTTTGTAATGGGGGATGGGTTTGGTGGGCCACCTGGGCCAGACGGGGATGAACCTTACATTTTGACGCATTTACCATATGTGATTGGGTCCTTTCGGCTTGTCCCATGAATAGCTTCTAAGGGTTGGATTTTTTTCTTTTTTCTCTTTATTTCTTTTTTCTGTCTTTAACCCGAAGCGCTCCATTTCCCCCGGGTCACTAATTAATGGTACGCACGAGGGATTAGGAGCGGTAAGGCTAAATTGGGCTTTGGGGTCCTTTCCCGGTTTCCTTTTGATCACCCTCCCTATCTTTTTTTTTGTCAGATCCCTTTTTTCCGACGTGTTGTCATGGTGTAAGATCTCCTTTACTGACTGCTTTTCTTTTTTTTCAAACTTTTAATTATCTCTTTACTTTTTTTCGGTTATGTCTCCCTTCGAAATGGCATGTTGTTTACTCTAGAGGCTTACCTTATCCCCACTCCAGCTACCGCACCATCCTTGGGGCAAAAGAGGATAAGGTGAAGAAGAAAGAATATATATATATATTATATATATAAATATTATGATTATATTAAAAATTTATGATTTTTAATATATATATAGTATATATAATATAAATATATATTTATACTATATATATATATATAATATTATTATATATATATATAAAAATTATATATATATATATATAATATATAGTGTTATTAATATATTAATATATATTTAATATATTGATATATAATAAATAATAAGTATATATATATATATATTAATATATAATGCATAATATATACTATAAGGTGTTCAATGTGAAATCTAAACCTAAAATTAAAATTAAAGGGAGAAATCAAATTTTTTCAATTAATATTTTCAAAGAATAAGGATTCACAAGTTGTGTCTCCTATCGCACCTTCCACCCACAACGAGCTCAACAAACAGGGAGTATCGTACATAAAGACACTGCATCAAATATATTTAATTATATTGTTTATGACAATATTTTAATTTTTTTCTTTTTTTTATTTTTTTTTTAGATATTTTTTTTTATTATAAAAATTATCTTATATTGACATTTTGAGATTAATTAGTTATTTTTTAAAAAATAATGAGATCTTCTTGGTTAATGTTTTAGGGCATTTGGTGTTAAAACAGAAGTTTATTTCTTTTTTTTTCCTTTTTTTTTTTTTTTTCGAAGGTGGGTTTTTTTTTTTTTTTTTTTTTTTTTGTATAATTTTTTTTTCTTTGCATATATATATTTTTTTTCATAAAAAAAAAAATCTTTTTTTCCTTTCTTTATTTTTTATTATACTCCTTTTTGTTTTACTTTTTTTTTTTTTTATTTGTTTTCTTTTTTTTTCTATTCTCAGTTGTTTTATTTCTCTTTTAATTCCGTCTTTATTTTTCTTTTTTTTTTACTCTATTTTTAATTTTTAATGTTTTTTTTTTATTCTTATTTTTTTCCTTTTTCTTCTTTTTTTTATTAATATTGTGGGTTTTTATTTCTTTTTTTTTTTTTCTTGGTTTTTTTTTTTCTTTCTTTTTTGTTTCTAGACTTAAGATTTTTTCTAAAAAAAAAAAAAAAAAAAATAACCAAAAAAAAAAAAAAACTTTTGTGCTTCCAACCCTAGTGTGTTCGCGCCCCCAATCATACAAAAATACCCCTGGATGTAGGGGGTGGGTAGGGGGAGGTGTTAGGCTTGGAGAATGGAAAGAGTGTGCCAGGGTTGCCGCTGCCTTATTGCAAGAACATTTGGTTTTTAGAAAAATGTCGGACTTGGAATCAGTTAGTTGAGATCGTTTAAAAGAGGGTTTTGGTGGCAGGGGGGTAATGTAAAAGGGAGGGCATTGAAAGTAAATTGTAGATGGAAAGTAAGGTAGTGGGGAGTGGGGGTGAGGGAGTAGGCCCGCCCTCCGTGTGACAGGTCATTTGGATGGTGAGAAAGGCAAGTGGTAGTTAAAGGAAAGTTTTGAGAATGTGGTAGGAAGGTGGCTGGTGAAAATTATAATTCCTTAAGGTGTTGGTAAAAAGAAGTCGTGAGTGCACTTGGGTTTTTTTGCATGATGTATGTTTGTTTACCTGTGTTAAAATTGTATAGTTAGTGATATACTATAGTTTGTGACGGTGTTGAGAAAGGAGTAAATGAGAGTACACATTGAGATTGTTTCGTCATATAGAGGAAAGGTGGAGTGGCATAGTAAAGGATTAGAGGTTTCTAAAATTTAATTAAGATATAATAAAATGGGAGTAGTGGTTTGCACGAGTGTGCATAGGGAATAGACTGGGTTGGAGACTGAAGAAAAAAGTTGATGTGAGTCCTGTAAATAATGAGTTAATATTTTCCGATAGAAGAAACGAAATTGAGTTTGGAAGAGGCAAAAAGGGAAGTTTTTGCAGCAATAATAAGAGTGAATTTTTTCGGGGGTATTGTAAGTGGTAATGGGTTGTTGGGCCGGCTGGTCCCTATTGAAAACACCCCTGGCACTGACCCAGTGGTACACATAAAGAGGTCCGTTGCAGTCTCTCGAAGCCTAGGGGTTGGATTGTTTTTTGTTTTTTTTTCTGACTGTAATTACTTAAGTGGTATACGTTTTTGGGGATTGATAAAGAAAGGGCCTTTCTCTTTTTCCCTTTCCGACTTATGGTCATGGTTCCTCCTTCTTTTCTGGCTATTTTTCCCTATTCTTTGGATTTAGGTGTTATGCTTGAATTACAACCTGAACCCACCCTCCCCAACCAAAAATTTTTTTTGGAAAGCTGAATATTATTATTAATTAATTATTAATTTATTAAATCGTTATTTAAAATATTAATAATTATTAATTAATTTATTATTATATTATATTTATTATTTATTCATTATAAATCTTATTTATAAATTAA
>JABUQX010008832.1:40000-82500 GCA_015478945.1 Trachelipus rathkii
CGACTAAAAATAAAAAGTATTTGGCTATTTAGTGTAAACCAAACAATCCAATAACGCTCTCTTTCTGAATAATACACATCCACAAAAAGCACATATTGAACTTGCCTTCCAAGATTTTCAATATTCTTCTATCCAATTAAAACTTTTCAGATTTTCCTAACTCTTCTTCAATCTTCCTTCTGATGCTTCTCTAGGTCTCTAATTTTCGTTTTCCTTCCTTGCAAATTTTTCCTTTTTTTTCTGCGTCCACCACCGATGACCGGTCCGAGAAATCAAATATATAAAAAAAAGGTGTTCGTTTCCCTTCTGCAAATTTCTGCGTCCACACCCGATGACGGTCGAATCATATATAAAGTGGATTATAATTTAAAATTCGTTGTTGAGACCGATGCCTCTGATCATGCAATCGCTGCTACATTAAGTCAGAAGGGTATACTTAGGGCGTTTTTCTCTAGAACTTTGATCAAGTCCGAGATGAATCACAGTTCAATCGAGAAAGAGGCATATGCTTTTATAGAAAGTATCCGTAGATGGCACCATTTCTTGGCTGGTAATCGTTTTGAGCTAATTACGGATCAAAGATCTTTGGCATTCATGTTTGATAAGAATCACTCAAGAAAAATCAAGAATGAGAAAATTTTGAGGTGGAGATTGGAACTAATGCCATACTCTTTTGATATCAGTTATCTTCCAGGAAAATTTAATTACGCAGCGGATACATTATCTAGGGGATACTGTGCGGTTGCTTCTAAAACGTGTCTGTTAGAATTACATAAGAATTTGTGTCATCCGGGAATATGTAGGATGTACCATTTTATAAAGAGTAGGAATCTACCTTATTCAATGGAGGATATGAAGAGTATGGTTGCTAATTGTGAAACTTGCAATAGGGTAAAATCTAGGTTTGCAAAGATTGAAAAAGGAACGATAGTCGCTGCTATGAATACGTTCGACAGATTGAGCATAGATTTTAGGGACCTTTGCCTGCTTCAAAGTTTGTGAATCGATATTTATTGATCATTGTTGATGAATTTTCAAGGTTTCCGTTCACGTTTCCGTGTAAGGATATGTCTGCTAGAACAATAATTAAATGCCTGACGAACTTGTTTTCGATCTTCGGGTTGCCAGGATTCATCCATAGTGATAGGGGGTCTTCTTTCATGTGTTCAGAGTTGAAATCTTTTCTCTTGTCTCAGTATTTCTACGAGTAGGTCAACTCCTTATCATCCAGAAGGAAATGGACAATGTGAGAGATTCGTTGGGCTTGTGTGGAGAAATATGTCGGGAATGAAATCAAAGGGGGTTTCAATGCAGGAAGGAGAAGAGGTGTTGCCCGATGCGTGGCATTCCTTATGATCATTGTTATGTACATCGATTAATTGCACTCCACATGAGAGAATGTTCAAGTTCAAGAGGAAGACATCTACTGGCAGTGAAATGCCTACCTTTTTTTCATACTCGAATGAAGCGCTTTGTAAGATTCATGTGGGAGGAAGAATGATCCTTACGTAGAGGAGGTAGATTTATTGAACGTAAATCCTTTGCATGCACATGTGAGGTTTAAAAACGGAAGAGAGGATACCGTCTCGGTGAGAGATCTTGCTCCAATGGAAAATGACAAAAGAGTAGACAATGAGGAGAGTGACGATATAGTTGAAGAAAACAATGTGCGTCGATCTAGCCGTGTCAGACATACTCCTGATTGGTTGAGAGTGGATTGTTAAGGAGGGAAGAATGTTATATTATTTGTGGTGCTACTTATATATATATATATATATATATATATATATATATTATATATATATATATATATAATATATATATTATATATATATATTATATATATATATATATATATTATACCGTAATATATATATATACCGTATATATATATATATATATATATATATATATATATATTATTTTGCTTTAATTATAAAGGATGAACAAAAATACATAAAATAAGAAAATATGATTTACCTTATGTAAATTGATGTCGAGGTTAAAATATTGATGAAAGAATAATTTTAAGTGAGAGACAAAAAAAATAAAGAGGATGAATAATTCTGTTAATGAGTTAATGATGTTAGTTGATTTCTTTTTCTTTGAGTTTATAAAACACATGCACAGATAGGGATACACACTTAAAAGCTAATAGTTATCATCAATATAATTTCCCATCTCTTCTCTTATACCATCAAAGGAATCAATGAATTGATGAATGGTTGAATGGAACGAAATAAACATCTCTTTATAATACAACTTATTGATAATAAGTTTCTTCTTATTATTTACAAAATTAAGGTTCATCTAGATATAGAAATTTAAACATTAACATTTGCCCTACACCCTGAAATAAGAAAAGCTGCTTTAAATACCTATTATGATGAAATATAACCCCACTTATCAGGGTTTTTAAGTTCACTAACCTTGGCCGTTGAATTACCGAATTACCCTTTCTGACTTACTATTGACTTTTGTTTGCAATATGTACCTAAAAAAAATCAATCTTACCCCTTTTTTCTCTCTTCTCTTTTTTCCTTTTTTTTTCCATTCTTCTTTTACTCTTCATTTTCTCTTTTCATATATTGTGTAATATTCTTCATATTTACTCTTTCTTTTGTTAACACATCTGCTACTTGTTTCTCCGTAGGTATCCATTCAATCTCTTTTACTTCTCCTTTTTCCAACCTTTCTTTTAAACAACCTATATCAATTCTCAATCTTTTATTCAACACACCTGATGTAGACCCTAAGGCATTTACCAGTGTTTTACTGTCAATTTTCACTCTTATCTCTATCACTTCATTTGTCAATTCCGTCCACAGTTCTCTCAAATACATTCCCGCATCAATCCCTTCATTTAAGGTTAAGGTCTCTGCTTCTATAGTGGAGCTGGCTATCCTTTTGGCAACTCCTGATTTCCACAGCAAAGGACATTTATTCCCCAACTCATCCTTTATCCCAATTAAATACCCAATCTGTGATTTTACACCTTCTACATTACCAAATGATGCATCTGTAAAAATCTCTATTTCTAACTTACTTCCCTTCAGTTTATCCACCCTCACTTTCATTTCTCTTTTCCTTACCTTTTCTATAACCCTATCTACCTCTTTCATATCTTTCCCTGTAGCCTGTTTGTTATGTTTGCTTAACACACTAACATCAAAAGATATATCTGGTCTTGTGTGTTGTCCTATCCAATTAAGTTTCCCTATATGTGATCTGTATCTTGTCATCTCCCTATTTGTTAGTTCCTTACAATTTTCAATCTTACCATATAATTCTCTGTCCTTTTTAATTTCTTTGATGTATTTATTCTGACTAAGAATAATATACTCCTCCCTTTCTTCTATCTCAACTCCAATGTATTTAAAACGTCCTTCTTCCTCATTTCCTATTTTTAGACGTCTCTTCAAGTTCCCTATCACCTCCCGTTCAAATTCTTTTGTTCCTCCATACAACAAGTCGTCTACATGGGAACACATGACTCCTATTAACCGATTCTTCCTCCTCCATCTATAGACGGTAGGGGTAATAAAACTCTTTTTACCCCCTGTCTCCTGTATTACTCTCAACAATTTCTCATACCAGATTCGGGCTGCATCCTTTAACCCGTAAGCTCCCTTATTAAGTCTCCACATGTTACTACTCTGTGCTTCCTTGGGTGGCCTGATATATACTTCTCTTTTTATTTCATCTCCTTGGAGGTATGCAGTTTTGATGTCCATACTCTTGCATGACCATCCATAATGTCCCATAATTGCAATACACAGTTTTAGTGTTTCTGTAGCACACGTCGGAGCATCAGTAACTAGATCCTTCCCCTTTTCCTCAAATCCTCTTACGACCAACCTTGCCTTCCAACCCTGCCTTCCTTCAATTTCCTTTTTTGTCATAACCCATCTTGTATTCATCACCTTTTTACCTTTCCATTCAGAAAAGTTTACTTCTTTATAAACATTATTTTCTTTCCAACTCTCTAATTCTCGTCTTTTTGCCTCCTGTTGTTGTTCCATTTCTGTCTTCTCCTTCGTATTTACTGTATTTTCAAAATAAAAGCTGTTATCTTCGTCAGTTTCCTCCGTTTCTTCATTTGCTGTCGGTGTTGTCTCCTCTCTTCCGTCTTCCATCCTTTCATTGTCACTGTTTTCTTCTATATCTGTTTGTTCTTCTGTTCTAACATCAACATCTGTTAGATCACATATCCCAGGGTAGTATCGTAAATCCACCCACTCCCTCTCGCCCGTTTCTATGTCAACTATATTATAACTTTGACTATATTTTTTACTGCTTTTCTTTGCTGCTCTTCCCAATATCTCAATTTTTCCTTCTTCCTCGTCCTCATTCCATATCCTATATCGTCCCCCTTTCTTTAACGCCTCTTTATTAATTTTCCTTTCTTCCATTGTTTCTTGTATATCCTCTTTTTTCTTCTGAACTTCCTCAAATACACTGCTCTCTCTCCTTCACTATCTGAATCAGTTTCATATACTTGCTCTCTCCTCCCTGCCTTTCTTCTTTCTTCTTGTACTCTTTCTTTTTCCTCATGTGATTCTAATTCCATTTCCTTTTTCTTAGTTGTTTCAGCTGCTTGTATTCTTGTAATATGTACTCTGTTTACCCAACGCACCGAACTTCCGTGTTTTACTATTACTACCTTTCCGTCTCTACCTATCACCCTAGCTGGTCCTCTCCATTCTTTTTCATTTTCTCTCTTATAATATACTTCTCCTATTTGAGCCTCTTCCAATTTGTGTTCTCTAACATTTTCCAACACAGCTCTTCTTACTCTGTCCTCTGATTCTCTTTTTATATGTATTTCTCGTGCTAGATGTAATCCAGTTAGGGTATCTCTTATGATCTCACATTCATTTCCTTTCTCTAACATACTAATTTTCTTTTTTCCTTCTTCTATTGTCGGTACCCCTAAGTTTCTACCGAATACTAGCTGATTAGGGGCATAACCACCTTTCATTAACAAACTATTCCGGGCTGCAATAGTCCACTTGAGACATATTTCTAGGTTTGGTATTTCCTCTTCCAATTTTCTCATATTCTCCTTCACAAGGCCCACCAAATTCTCGCATATACCATTACTCCAGGGACTCTCTGCTGCTGTACATCTCATTTTTATACCGAACCTCTCGTTTAAACTTCTCATCTCTTTGTTATTAAATTCCAAACCATTATCTGAAAAGAAACATTCTGGCGCCCCAAATACACTAATCCATTTATCTAATACTTTCTCTGCCATTTCCTCTCCCTTCTTATTTCTTATCCATGCACCCTGACAAAACCTTGTTGCTACATCAACCAACAATAGAAACATTTTTCCTTTAAATTCCCCCAAATCCATTGCCACCACTTCATTAAACATTTGGCTTTGTGGGAAGCCGACCACTGGTTTTGTTGGTGTTCTTTTATACCTTATACACACCTTACAGGTGTTACACAGCTCCTTTAACTCCTCCTCTATCTCCTTTATTATCTCTTCACTCACACCTTCCTCGTTATGATAGGCTGTTTTTATCATCTTCATAATTTTTTCACAACTCCCATGACCAAATTGTAGATGTAATTTTAGTAATTTGATTTTTCTTCCCTTTGGTTCCAATAACCATTCCCTTTTATATCTTCCATACCACATTTCATCCTCAATACCCTCCGAGTTAGTGTCAAGTATACCTACTCTAATATGTCTTACTGTGTCATATTGTATCGTAGTGTTATCTAAATCCCCAAAAATAACCTTTTTTTCATTCAAATCTATCTTTACTTTCATTTTTTCCATGGTCTTTCTCCCTATTAACCATGGAATTTCTCCTCTTACAACTTCAGTCCTAACCCAAAATTTAATACCCCCTACTCTACAAGGTATCTTAACAGCTTTAAAAGCCTCATACTTATTCTCCCCAAATACATAATGCCCTTTTATTGTTTCTTGTTCCTCATTCATTCTCTTAATGTCTTCTCTACTGATCTTTACTAAAACCTTTCCTAGCCATTTCTCCCCACAAATGGTTGCTACGCACCCAGTATCCAAAATCCCTTCGACATTTTCCGACCAATCGCTCTCTTCTCTTATGTCCTCCCAGTATACTCTCTCTCTCCCATCTTCTTCCTCAGCAAATATTCTCTGCAATGAGTCTTTCATCTTAACAAAGGTAATACTCTCACTTCCCACTGAAGCCAGCACTAACTGTTTCTTATTTTCTTCCACCCCTGAGCTATCTAACAACAGATAACCTTTCATTTCTTCTCCTACACTCACTCCAGCCTTCTCACAATCCTCATAAATCCCCTTAAACCGCTGTATGTATGCTTGCATGTTCTCCTCTTTCTTCCTCTGAATGTTAAACAAAAATCTCAATCTATTGAACCTATCACTCACCAAATTTCTCCCATATACTCCTTTCAGGGTCTCCACGATCAAAGTTACTCCTTTTTTTCCTTTCAGTTGTTCATCTGTTATTCCTCTAATCACCTTAAATGCCTCTCCTCTCAAACTTAATTTTACTTCTATTCCTGGGAACCTTGCAATTCCATCCACATACACTTCCCATGCTTTTACCCTGTCTAACCGTACATCAAACTCTTCATCATCCTCTCCCCCGAATCTTGGGCAACTATTGTACTCATCCTTATGCTGCTGCTCTCTCTCTACTTCTCTTCCTTCATCCTCTGAACCTCTCATTCCTATTTATTAAGGAGTGTTAATGTTTAAACTGACTTTAAATTAGTTAGGGATGGTAAAAAACAACAATCCTTAAAATAAGAAAATATGATTTACCTTATGTAAATTGATGTCGAGGTTAAAATATTGATGAAAGAATAATTTTAAGTGAGAGACAAAAAAAATAAAGAGGATGAATAATTCTGTTAATGAGTTAATGATGTTAGTTGATTTCTTTTTCTTTGAGTTTATAAAACACATGCACAGATAGGGATACACACTTAAAAGCTAATAGTTATCATCAATATAATTTCCCATCTCTTCTCTTATACCATCAAAGGAATCAATGAATTGATGAATGAATGAATGGAACGAAATAAACATCTCTTTATAATACAACTTATTGATAATAAGTTTCTTCTTATTATTTACAAAATTAAGGTTCATCTAGATATAGAAATTTAAACATTAACATTTGCCCTACACCCTGAAATAAGAAAAGCTGCTTTAAATACCTATTATGATGAAATATAACCCCACTTATCAGGGTTTAAGTTCACTAACCTTGGCCGTTGAATTACCGAATTACCCTTTCTGACTTACTATTGACTTTTGTTTGCAATACGTACCTAAAAAAAATCATATATATATATATATATATATATATATATATATATATATTATATATATATAATATATATATATATATATTTTATATTATTTTTATATTATATATATATAATATATATATATATAATATAATATATAATATTATATCAATATATATATATATTGATATTATTAATTTGTATTGATTGATTTAGCTTTAGAACTAAGTATTATATTCAGTCTATTGATAGATTCTGTACTGTATAGACTTTCAAAATTTAGTTGAATAAAGCCTACATTCTTGACAAGACTTTGGTTATTACAAGCGTGTTAGTGTAATTGAACAAACTGCATGTTGCTGATCACTTATTTATTAAAAAAAAATAGGCGAAAATTAGTACCTATAATTTCTACCTTATATATTTTGCGGCACTCATGTTATTGCTATTCGAAGTAACACTGCAGATACTGGCTTTTCCAATTTGCTTAAATTCCGAGTAGAAGCTGGAGATGAAATTCTTATGGAACATTTGAAATCAAGCGGAGCAAGGGCCAAATACACATCACATATGATTCAGAATGAACTTAATTTTATTTGTAGAAAGTTGATATGTAGTCAAATTGTGAACGAAGCAAACAATTGTGAATATTTCTCCCTTTTAGCAGACAAGACTGCAGACATATCCGGAACAGAACAGCTATTGATTGGTGTTCGCTTCATTGATAAGGATCTCAATGTATGTGAAGAATTTCTAGGCTTTACTCTTCTTGAAAAACTGAAAGCTGAAGATATAACAGGAGCTATATTGTTTACTACACGAGATGTATGCAATTTAAATGAGTAAGCTTGTTGGACTTGGGTTTGATGGGTGCTCCACCGTGGCTGGAAAAGAAAATAGAGTTCAAAAGTTAATAAGAGATTAGTACCCTAAAGCCAAATGTTTTCATTGTTCTTCCCATCTTATAAATTTAGTAATTAATGACCTAAATACTGTTCCAGAATTTTGAAACACTGTTGGAATTGTAAAACAATTTATAAAAATTTTTCCGTGGAAGTATGTCAAGCAGAAATTTTTGTATCAAAAATACCATTGTTATGCGAAACACGATGGTTTGCGAAGTATAAATCAATTAAGATATATTTTTGAATATATTAGCCAAATAAAATTATTGAAAAATCTCTCACCTGATCCAGATGTAATGCAAGCCCCACAAACTGCACCATGTCAGCTTTCATCAGCAGCAAAAAGTCCTACATTTCTCCTCTGTTTAATAATCATGATGAAATATAGTTCATATTTGGAGCCTATAGCAAATATTCTTCAAACTAAAGTAATAAATTTGATGAGGTTTCATTGTGAAAAACTTTAAATATTTTAAAACTTGATTAAGTGAAATAATGGTCTCATTCAAAGCTAGTATTCAGATTTTTTATAATTTTTGTGAATATTTTTCATTACCATGTGCATTATCCAAAAGAATCCCAGCGTCAAGGGCATCAAAAAATTCTGCTGAGGATTGCTTCAGAGTTTCACCATTTATACCTTACCTTGATTCTCTCATTTCATCTCTGGGTATCAAATTTTTGGAACACAATATAACCTCTACCTTTTTTTGATTTTTGCACCCAGTTAGAATAAGAAAATTAGCCAAATCAGAATATTTAAAAAAAAATTGAACTTATTATAACTGAATATAACATTGACAACCTAATTGGTGAAGCAGGATCTTGGTTTAATTTCTGGGAGGAATCAGATAGGGAACAAATAGATGAGAAAATTACTACTAAATTATTGCACATTTTTCCCAGCAGATGCACAAGTTATCAAAGTACTTCTCACACTTCCACCAAACTACTTGTACAATTGAAAGGTCGTTTAGTGAATTACGACGTGGTAAAGGTTATATTTTCCAATGAAAGATTAAATGGGCTGTGTTTCACTAAGCTTTCACGGGGGAAAAGTTTCATATCAAAAACATCAGTTGATAGCCAAGATATTATAATTGATCTTGGGGAAAGGAAAAAAATATTAAATTCTTATTTTCAAGCTAAAAAATAAGCACTATTTAATAATAATAGGCTTCTTACTAGTTATATTCATTTAAAATAAAAGTTTGTAAATTATGAAATATTTATAAATATTTGACTTATGTGTGGATTATCATTTTTTATTATTCAAATCATTATAATATATATAATATATATATATATATATATATATAAATATATATAGATATATATATATATATATATATTTATATATCATAAATCCTATATATATATATATATATATATATATATATATATTTCATCATCATCATCATCATCATCATCATCATCATCATCATCATCATCATCATCATCATCATCATCATCATCATCATCATCATCATCATCATCATCATCATCATCATCATCATCATCATCATCATCTTCATCATCATCACCTCATCATCATCATCATCATCATCATCATCATTCACATCATCATCATCATCATCATCATCAACACTCTCATTCATAAATAATCATCATCATCATCATCATCATCATCATCATATCATCATCATCATCATCATCATCATCATCTCATCATCATCATCATCATCATCATCATCATCATCATCATCATCAACTCAACATCAACATCAACATCAACATCAACATCAACATCAACATCAACATCAACATCACATCAACATCAATCATCATCATCATCATCATCATCATCATCATCATCATCATCATCATCATCATCATCATCCTTTTTTTCCCAAGACTGTGGGTTAGGTTCGTGCAATGCACCAGAAACAGAGAAGTAGTTGAAGAATATAACACAAGTCGAAAAGAAATTCCAGCCTTACCGCCCCCTCTATAATTATTAGTGAGAACTTGTCGCAGTCATAAAATCCATCTTAGAGCTTCACAGGACCACAACAGGCCCTCACTATGACATATCGTCAGTGAAAGGTTCATCAATTGGCACAGGTGGACCACAACCATACCCCCTCACAAAACCCCGCCATTCACTCCTATTATGCACCTTTCTTCTCGTCTCTGCCAAGCTCACATTTCTCTCCTCCAGCCATTCCTTTACTGACTCAATCCACTTTTTTTTGGTCTCCCAGCCGGTTGATTTCCAACACACTCGCCACTATACATCCGCTTAATCATCTGACCATCATTCATCCTTTCCACATGACCAAACCATCTCAACATACTTTCATTTATTCTCTTATTTACCCCTTTCTTCACACCACACAACTCTCTAATACGTTCATTCCTCATTTTATCAATTTTTCTCACACCTAACACGCCCCTAAGATTGTCCATCTGAACACATTGAACTTTAGATCTATACCTCTTATTCCAGACCATAGTCTCACTACTATACATTAACACAGGTAACAACATACCCTCATGTAAGACCCTAGTGCACTCATGATTTATTCCCTTTACATCCACCAACGATTTAATTGCACCAGCCACCTTCCTGCCATTCACAACTATCCTATTACACTCTGCATCATCCATTCCCTTTTCATGCAACATATATCCAAAATATTTTGGCTCAGACACTTGTTCCAACTGCTCACCATCTAACATAACTTCACACAGAGAACTGTCCTCACTCACAACCATAACCTTACTCTTATCAACGTTTACTTTCAAACCCCTCCTTTTGCACACCCTTCCAAATCTCTCCCAATCCTCTCAAGCTCTCTTCAGATTCACCACACAAAACCAAATCATCCCCATATAATAGTTATTGCACCCTCCTCTCACATCCATTCTCCATCATTCTAACACCATTTCCTGCCCCCCCCCCCCCCATATCTTCTCTAATTCTTTTCATAACACTTCATCCTATTACAAATTGAATAACCAAGGAGAATAACACATCCCCTCACGTCACTCATATTAAACCAATTAACTTTTGACACCATTTATTCTTACACACGCTTCACTATCATCATACATACTTTTGATTCCATTCAGAAGCCTACCACCAACACCATATATCACTAACACCTGCCATAGAGTTTCCCTATTAACCCTATCATACGCTTGTTGCATATCCATAAAACCTAAATACAATTTATTCTTCTCCCTCATTTTCTCAATCATTTGTTTCAATGTAAAGATTTGATCCACACAACCTCTACCACTCCTAAATGCACCTTGTTCTTCACCAATCAGTCCTTCAGTTATGCACTCTTTTGGCCAAAATACCAGCATATATCTTTCCTACAACACCCAATAAACTAATTCCCCTTATCTCCCTTACTTTTATATAAGGGTACTATTACTGCTATCCTCCAATCCCTCAGAACTATACCCTCCATAAACGCTTTATTACACAACTTCCAAATTCAATCAATTATCATCTCGCCTCCGTTCTTGATCATTTCACCAGTAATTTCATATATACCTGCAAATTTACCATATCTTCAACTTTCTCACTCTACCCATTACCACCTCCTTGCTAATGACCTCATCTCCAAAATACCTATTCCTCCTATATATATATATATATATATATATATATATATATATATAATTATATATATATATATAATATAACGTATATATATATATATAACTATATAATAATATTAATATATATATATATATATATATATATATATATATATATATATATATATATATATATATATATATATATATATATATATATATATATATATTATATAATATATATATTTTTTTATATATATTTATATAAAAATTATATATATTTCTTCTATATTAATAATATATAATGATATATATATATATTCCATTCATATTCCTTTGAGCTAAAACTAATAAATCTTGGTTTATCAGAAGTTATCTTTGTCTTCAAATCGTGAAACTCCTCCTTTATAAATTTCATCCTGGAATTGCAAAAAGTATACTCTTCAAGACCATAAAACTTTTCTTGTAGAAAATGCAACCAATCATTCTGTCCTCCTACCTCGCACTCATTTTCTGATATTTGCAATTTTTAAATTGGTCAACTCCAACTTTACTTCTTTCTCTCTCTCCCTCCTCTTCTATCTTTGTCTGTAATACTGCTGTTTTAACTTTGCTAAAGCTGAACTCTCAAACCTTTCCCTCTAATTCCACTCTAGATGGTTCCAGAGCTATTCTTTCTCCTCCTCCTTTCATCTCATTTAAATGTTATTTCTGCACCCTCTGAGGCTAACACTAAGAGGATGGAGAGTGCTGAAGTTATCCCTCCAGTGGTATTCAAAACTTGTGCATCTGAGCTTGCACCTTGGCTTGTTCATCTGTTTCTTCATTGCCTATCAACTTCAGCAGCATTCCCTCCTGCTGGAAGAGTGCATTCATCCAACATGTGCTGAAGAAGCAGGACTGCAGTCAACAATCCAACTATCGCCCTATCTCTTTAACTTCTGTTCTTCCTAAAGTTTTTGAATCTATTCTTAACAAGGAGATTTAGAAACTTTCTTAAATCTTCTAATCTTATATCTGAATGCCAGCATGGCTTCTGTAAGGACTACTCGACTGGTGGTGGTCTTTCTTTTCTCTCCGACTATTGGCCTCTGCTCTTCCTCATTTCGTGAATCTTTTTCTGTGGTGCTAGACATTTTGAAGGCTTTCGATAAACCTTGGCACAAAGTTTTAATTTCAACTACCCACTTTCAGTATTTATCCAGTTTGCTACTACTCCTACTAAAAGGGGCTAATCTATTCAACCCCCTCTTTTGATATAATTTAAGCCTTAGTTGCTTGGAATTCCTCCTCCTCTTCCCCTCACAAGGAGAATACATATGGTTGATTGTTTAGGATTTCAAAATGTGAACATGATTGCCTTTGTCAAATTTCAAGATTTTGACAAAAAATGGCATGCATCACAGCTCTTTAAGCTCCCTCCTCCCTTTCCTTGAGTTTTCTCTTGTACTTTGCTTACTAATGTCTACCTTTTTGCCAATTACTCCCATATTTCCTTTTCTTGACATTATGACTTCTTTATACCATACCAATATTGTCATTCCTCAAGATCCTGTTTTACCTCTTTTTCTACTTGACACTCCTTTCTTATACTCATTTCAAATCTTCATTCTCTTTTGCATTTTGAGTTAATCTCTAGACATAAGAATTTCGATCCTATTCTATTCTTCCTTATCTAAATTGGGTTTCCTACCTACCCAATTTAGTTTTAACTTTAAAATTCACCCTCTATAATTCTTCCTCCCAAAAACACTTCTCAGCTCTCCTATCTCTTTCGACTTTAGTCTCACATGTGGTCACTATGATTAATCTTGGTCACATCATTAGCAAAATAATTTCTTAGTTATATAACATTTGCTGCTAGACTAGCATTTAAGAACCTGGGAAATCTGTTTAAGTAGCAAGATTTCCTCTCCGTCACAGTAGCTCCATTTAATTAAGGTTCTTATCCTCCCTCATTTGGAGTACTGTTTCCACATCTGGGGGAGGAGGAAGGCTCCAGTTTCATTCATCTTTTATATAATTTTGTGTCTAAGGCTAAAAAACTTATAAACTCTTTATTTACTTAAAACCATAAACTCTTATTTACTTTTAAAACCTCCCTGGACTTATTTATGATTAGAAAATGTAGATTTGTAGAAAAAATGTTAAAGTAGTACTTTGCGAGAAAATTGATGTGTTGTTGGTTTTATGTTGTTGTTATGAGTTATATATGTAGTTTTTTATTATTTGCAGCTTTTTCTTATTTATTACGCAAAAATGGTTTTTATAAAGCGTCTAAAGAACTTTACTTTATATTGTTATATATTAATTTGTTTTCCAGATGGATGAGGTTGACAAAGTAGAATCTATAAGACCACCAGGAAGGGTGTTACATATTCATGAGAAACTTTCCTCACCATCTAGAAAGCTTCCTATTTCAGAGAAATTAAGAAGACATAAGGAGAAGTTGGCAAAAGCTCAAGAATTGAGGGGAAAACTTATGCTAGCAAAGACTGAAAAGCTTAAAGACTTATTTAGAAAGGTTAATTTTTCATTTATGCATTAATAGACTGACCTACCATTTTATATATATATATATATATATATATATATATATATATATATATATTATATATATATATATATATATATATTAATTACTCTATTAGGTATTATTTATATATATTATATTAAACACCCCGCTTCTGGACAGAGCCCTCATCTGGGGAGAGGGTGGTACTTTTTAACGTCTGAGCGAACAAAGCCAAGCGCAAGGAGAGAGAGCTCAATTCTCCCACCCAAAGTGCAACCTAGGACCTCGTTTGTTTTGCGAGTGTCTACCATGAGCTATCCGGTTGCTTTTAAGAATTAAACAAATATAAATGAAATTACTTATATATATATATATATATATATATATATATATATATATTATATATATATTATATATATATATATATATATATATATATATATATATATATGATTTGGTTCTGTGTGGCGAGTCTGAAGAGAGTTTGAGAGGATTGGTGGAGAGATTTGGCAGGGTATGTAAAAGGAGGGGTTTGAAAGTAAACGTAGATAAGAGTAAGGTTATGGTTGTGAGTGAGGACAGTCCTCAGTGTGAAGTTATGTTAGATGATGAGCAGCTGGAGCAAGTGTCTGAGTTTATATATATTTAGCGGTATGTGTTGGATGAGAAGGGAACGGATGATGCAGAGTGTAGTAGGAAAGTTGTGAATGGCAGGAAGGTGGCTGGTGCAATTAAATCGTTGGTGAATGTAAAGGGACTAAGTCTTGAGTGCGCTAGAGTCTTACATGAGGGTATGTTGTTACCTGTGTTATTGTATGGTAGTGAGACTATGGTCTGGAATAAGAAGTATAGATCTAAAGTTCAATGTGTTCAGATGGACAATCTTAGGGGCATGCTAGGTGTGAAAAGAATTAATAAAGTGAGGAATGAACGTTTAGAGAGTGGTGTGGGTGAAGAAAGGGGTAAATGGAGAAAAAATGAAAGTATGTTGGGTTGTTTTGGTGTGTTGTAGGGATGAATTGAAAGTCGTTTGTTAAGCGGATGTATAGTGGTGAGTGTGTTGGAACGCGACCGGCTGGGAGACCGAAAGGAGAAAGTGGATTGAGTCGGTGAACGAATGGCTTGGAGGGAGAAATTTGAGTTTGGCAGAGGCGAGCATAAAGGTGCTTTTGCTTTATTGATAGGAGAGAATGGCGGGTGTTTGTATGGGGGCGTGGTTGTGGCCACCTGGGCAGGGGATGAACCTAAATTGACGATTTACCATAGTGAGGGACCGTAGGGTTTATGAAGCCCTAGGGTGGATTTTCTGTCTGCGACGAGCTCTCACTAATTAATGGTACAGAGGGGGCGGTAATGGCTTGGCTTTTCTTTCGACGTTTGTTCATGTTCTCTACTGCTTTTTTTCGATGCTCGTCACACGCATCTTAACCCCAATCTTGGGGCAAAGAGGAAGGTGAAGAAAGAAAGAAAGAAAGAATTATTATAATCTTCTTCTTCTTATGTCTTCATGGTTTTTCTGTTCCTCAAGGTAGGTGTGTGGGAGTAAGGTTGCGGTGTGACAAGGCATTCGGAAAAAGAAAAGCGGGTAGAAGAAAATGACAAAGTGCGAAAGTGAAAGTCTTCCGAGCCTTACCGGCCGCTTCATTACTATTTTAATTAGTGAAGGTTTGTAATGTTTTCGCACATCAATAAAATCGCACCCTAGGGCTTTCCATGGGAGCGCGTAACGGGATCCTCTACTATGGTATAGATGGTCGTTTGCATTGAGGTGTTAGTGGTTCATCCCTGGGCCCATAGGGTTGGGGTTTCACTAACCATAGCCGCCTGTACTAGTATCACCCGCCATTCTTTCTCCTATCGGGATGCAATTTTTCTTGTCTTTCGCTCTGCTCTTAATGTACTCATTCATTTCTTCCTGCACATTTCCTTTGTGAGTCTTGACTCGATCCATCTTTTTTATTTCTGGGTCTTCTTCTATGTGCCTGGTGTCGGTGTCGTTCCTTAACGTTCAATCTTCAGGCTTGACTTGTTATAAGGCATCGGCGCGTTAACTCTCAACCGACTCTCATTCATGCTCTCTCATTATAAACCAACATCGTCAACTATACTGTCATTTATTCTCTCGTTACCCCTTTCTTCACACCACAGATCTCTCTAATACGTTCATGTCCTCAGTGTGTTTGTGTCTATGTTCGTTGTCGTCACATCTTAGGCACACCCTTAGGTATGTGTTCATGCTGGAATCCTATTGAACTTTAGATTCTTATTACTCTTATCCAGACATAAGTGCTTGCACTTAGTTATATCTATATAGAGCGAGGTTGGCAACTAACATGACCCTCATGCATGATCTTTCTGTTATGTCGCACTACAAGACTCAGTGCCTTTGGTACTCATTGCAGCTATAGGTGTATTGTAGATTTGCTACCAGCTCACTTCTGCCACTGCACAACTTTTCCTATCTAAATCTGTGTGCTGCATCATTCGTTCACTTCTCATCTCATCACAGTACTGAAATATTTAACTCTCATGGACACTGTGTTCCAGCGTGCTCTCCATCTAACATGGAACTTTGTCACGATTGTGATCTGGTGACTAGTCTGTATTTGAAACATATACTCTTAGCTTCTATCTAGTTTAATTCTAAGCCTCCTTTTATCACACAGTGCGAATATTCTTGTGTCTAGTCCAGTCCTCTCAATACTTCTCTTTGCAGAAGTTCACTCACACAGAACCAATTCAATTTCCGCATATGAATTAGGTAGGTGTTTTTTGCACGCTCCACTCACTCCATTCTCCATTCATTTAACGACTGGATTTCCTGCCATAACCTTCCTACCTCTAACTCTTCATAACCCCATCGTCGTTGGATTCATGCAGTTGTATAAGTAATCCAAGGTAGACTATTAATACAACCTTGTTCTCTACTCCGCTATTTAATACTAATTTCCAATTCACCTTTGAGAAGCGACCATTATATTTTTACAGCGACGCTCTGTACTATGCTCATATCATTACTTTGATTCGATTTTCGTTAGGGTATAATGTTCCGTTATCCACCATAAACCGATAGGATCCATTATGTTATTTAACGGACTCCAATGGGGCTTCGTCTAATTTAAATGCTCCTATCATAACTGTGCTCTGTTGCAAATCCGTAAGATAACTAAATACAATTTATTCTTTCTTTGTCTTCTCTATTTTCTTGCAAGTTCATTGTGTTTCAGATTGTTATAATGATTTGAGGTGCCCATTGGGTGTTGTGTTTGTTGTGGTCAAGCCTCTACCGATAGCTGGTCTAATGTATTACTCTGTGTTCTTTCACTTTCGATCTAGTCTTCCTTCAGTCACTTCGACGGTGCATCTCTTTGTTGGACCATAAAACAGCGATATTAGTTCTTTCCCACAGTACTTACGTGCATGTGTAGGAACGTTTTATGGTCTGCTATATTTGGTCTTACTAGTTTCCCTTATTTTCGTCCTTACCTGCTGTATAGTAAGTGGTATCTTATTGGTATCCGCTCGTCCTCCAATCCCCTTGAAATTATGGCCTCCCATGAAAATCGCTCTATTTACACATATTTTTCAAGATCAAGTTATCACTTCATCTGTGCGCTTCCAAGTGTGGCTGATTGCATCGTTTCATGTCCAGTTAATAGTTGTATCTATTACCTCTGCAGATTTTACTATTCTTTCAACTTTCTCACGTCTTTATGCCATGTACTTCCCTCCTGTGCTATATCACCTCATCGCCCAAAATACTTTATTTCCTTTCTTGGCATCTATCAAATTCGCCACACACATTCAGCTTATACCTTCTTCAATCTACTTTGTTGGGGTTTGCCTTAATTTATTTTGGTTTGCAGATTGTTCTTGTGATAGTGTGTTCTGTTCCTCATGATGTCTCTCCCTCACATGCCATTTTTTCATTCAGTTAAAAGCTGTCTATCAGCTTAGTTCATTTGTTGATGTTCTATTGTTAGCAGGTTTGTGTGTTTCCCTTTATTCTTGCATGGTCTTACCTTTCGCGCTTTTTCTGGCTTCAGAAGATTTTCGTGCGGTATTTCCTGTAAGTTGCCCGTTGTTCGGTCGATTTTCGTTTGTCCTTTCATACTGTTCTTATTGGTGATTTCTCTGATTTTTGTGGTTTTGTGCGTCCTGAGCGTAGGGGTGTGGTAGTATGTGTCTTGTGTTTTTTGCTCTTTTTAGTATAAAATTTATAAGCAGTTTTTCTGTTTTTGTGAGTCTTTTAACAATCAGTTTATGTTCTTTTAGTACTTTCAACCACGCTTTTTTTTTGATTCTTTAAACTGGCTTGGTGTCATGTTCGGTGTTGAGTGGTTTCGGAGGCTTCTTATAGGTGGGCAGTTGTTAAACATTCTTACTTTCTCTAGCTTTAGCAGCAAGTTGAGGGATTGACTCGTTATTTTGCTGGCCTGCTAACATATGTGTGTTGTCTCTTTGTATATTTTTTGCTTCCCATGATTTTGGTTTTCAGTGGTTTGTGCTAGTAGCTTTGTTGTCATACGATTTGCATGGTTGGTTGTCCGATTTTATTTTGCGTGAGCGTGTTCTTTACAGTTTAGTTGTTAGGTGCCGTTTATGTGTATCCGGTTTGTTGTTGTGTTTGTTCTTTAACGTTTCTCATCTGTGTAATGTTTGTACCTGGGTTGCACTTCCTTTCGTATTTGCAAGCGGCTTCTTTGGTTTTGCGTGATTCTCATTGCCTTCTACTTTAATCGTGGTTTTAATTTTACATCGTTTGTAAACATAATTTGTATGGTTTTGTCGGATGTAGATTTTGTGTCTTATTTCTAATATCCTCTTGTCATGTTTACATTCCAATATGGACATATTCAAGCATTCTCCTTTTTCTCTTTGTGAACTACTAAATCAAGTTCGTTTATCTTTTTTGTCGCTGGTTCGTTGAATTACCATTCGTTCGTACCTAGCACCACTGTCTGTGTGTTATTAATCTTAGTTGGTTGAGTTCTTCTTGTGTTTTAAAGAAGGTAATTTACTTACACACATACCTCTCTCCTCAACAAAAATCATCCCTTCCTAGCATTGTTGTGGTTCTCATGTTCTTCTCTTCCCAATAACCCCATAATGATGCCGACACGTGTGTTTGATACCTAGGATTCTTCTTTTTTGATCTACGTGCTATCAACTATTTGCAGGTCCCCAACACTATCAATCTGAAACTCTACTTTTCACTTGGTGGGTTGTCATGCAAAAAAGGTCTGATTGCATTTGATTATGCCTCAGTAAATGGGTTCGTTTACTCGTTCTTTCAATCGTTTCCTCTAGATGGAGGTCCATGATCGTGTGCTCTAGACACATAGCTTGGAGTCCTTTGACTCTTTTTCAACTTTTAGAGAATTTTAACCATTAGCTTCTAGGACTGCACACAGTCACTGATAATTTCGTACATGTAGCGTCTGTGATATCCACAAATCACTCTTATCAATTAATTGCTCAACTTCTTTGCTTCTTGTGTCCGCTCTCTTGCTTGTTCCACACTTCAGCACATTCTTGATGGTTGGTTCGCATTTCGACACCGTACATTGTTGGTTCATGCTGGTATTTTTCACCGTTGGTTTTTCTTTTATTCAGTGCAGTCACAGTGCGTTTTGCAGTCTATTTTTATGCGAGGCAATGATCATTTGCTCTCTTTCTTATAATGTACATTTCATGTCTTATCTCTCGTCTGCTCTTTCTCTTGCAACATGTTTAATTTCCTCTGAATTGTCAGGTGTACCCATATCTGCTTCCATCAATTTCGCCGAAAAGATAGAAGGCCGTTTACCGGCGATCGGATGTGTGTGATTTGCTTCGGAGTCTGTCTGCATTAGGTGATTCTGCTCTCCGGGGGTTTGTTGGCAAGAATAATTTAGGTTGGTTTAAGGTAGGTGGTTGGTGGTGGGGGTGCGGAGGTTCAATGGCTGCCGAACTTTATCCGAGAGGTTATGTTCTTTTAGTGTCTGCATTGATTCTTATAATATTGATTGTTGATTAGTATATGGGGGTATAATTATTATATGGAGTGTATATGGGTGTAGTGGGTATGTGAGTGTGGTGGGGGTATGTATGTTTTGTGTTTTTTGGGGTGGGTTGTTTGTTTGTGTTTTAGTAGTGCGGTTTTTTTTGGGTGTGGTGTTAGGGGGTTGTGTGTATGTAGTTTAGTAGTAGGTTATGAGTGAGAGTGTAGTTGGTTAGAGTGGTGGTTTGTTTTATTTTATTATTTTAGGGTAGGTTTAGTTGGTATTATATTGGTAGTTTATATTTAGTGTTGTATGGTATGTGGGTAGTGTAGGGGGTGGTGTTTATTTTTGTTTGGGTTTGGTTGTGTGTTTTATTGTGATTGTGTGTTTGCGTGTTTTGTTTTGTTTTTGATTGTGTAATGATTGTTGATGTTGTTTTGGTGTTGTGTGTAGGTGAGTGTGGGTGTGTTATAGGGGTGGTGTTGGTATAGGTTATTTGTTGTTTATTGTTGAGTTTTGGTTAGTGATTGATGGTGGGTTGAGTGTTATATAGTAGGTGTGTTGTGTTAGTGTGTATTTTTTTATTTTATGATTGTTGTTTTTTGTTTGGTATGATAGTATTGTTGTGTTTTAAATAACTAAAATATGTAAGCTGAGGTTAATTTAGTATTGTTTTTATACATTATTACTTATGAATAAAGTTTGATATTTTTTGTGTTCCTTTGTGAGTCTGATGAAAGAGTTTTATAGTTTGGTGTTATGTGTTGTTATGATTGTTTGTTGTTGGTGTTGGGTGTAATGATTTTTAATAAATAAGATCGGGTGTTCGTTTTGGTGTATTTTTGGTAAGAAAAATGTTTGTTTTGTTTGTTTGTTTTTTTGAATTTATTTTTTGGCCGATTAGATTGTTTTTTTGTTTGATGTGTTTTTGTTTTGTGTGGTATATGACTGAATCGAGCTCTCTGCTTGCCACCAAGTAGACGTAGGTAAATTTGCTTGTTAGTTATGTAAAAATAGATTACTTTTACTTAAAAATATTAAATGTTTAAGATTGTTGTTTTTGTTAAGAATTGTGACACTCGCTTTTGCAAATATTCCCAATTTTGTTTATGTAGTCTGCATATTTCGACTTCTAATAGGTTACATATTTGTCACATGATTCTGATTAATTATTATGTGTAGCTTATTAATGTTATTTATTGTAACAAAATATATTTATATATTTATAGTATTATATTGGTTTTGGTTTATATATGGCTGCGTATAATATATGTGTTTTTATGTATATATTAGGTTATATTATATATATATATGCTATTATATATATTATATATATGTTATGTATATATATGTTTGCCATGGGTATATATATATTTAATATTAGTCTTCGTTCTTCTTGGTCTACCTTTTTCTCGCCAAGACTGTGTGGTTAGGTGCGTACAAGCATTCCAGAATATTTTAGAATAAGCAAGTACAAAGAATTGACAAGATTAGGTGGTTAGCGATAATATAGTATATAGATTGTGGGTGTTTCCAGCCTTACCGCCATTCCGTGTACATTAATTATGTTAAGGTCTCGTCTGCAGTTCTCAGAAAGTCAATGCTCGTTCTATTTGCTGTCACTTGGGGACTGCGAGGATCTCTCTTCACTATGGTAAATCGTCAGTGTAAGGTTCAATCCTTGACCAGGTGGGCCACAACCATCCCTGGCTGTTTCTTTTTCACTAAAACTCGCCTCCTTGTTCTTGTCTAATATGTCTGACTTGTTTATTTCTCACCGTATCATAATATTCTGTTTTGTACGTGCCGCGCGCAAGCGTCTCGAAGATCGCCTGCGTTTCGTTCGATCGACTGTATGCTTTGCGCGATCTCCAGCCGGTCGGTTTCCAACCCACTCGCCACTATATACATCTGCTTAAAACTCGACTATCATTCATCCTTTTCTACATGACCAATACCATCTCAACATACTTCATTTATTCTCTCGTTTTACCTCTTTCTTCCACCACCAACTCTCTAATACGTTCATTCCTCATTGTTATTGGCAATTCTTTCCTTGGTCTCGATATTAGTCTATTGCTTCCTGTTTGGGATTGAGATTGGTGCTCTATTGTGGGTTTGAACATTGATTTGAACTTTAGATCTAAACTTCTTTTTCCAGACCAGAGTCTCACTACTATACAATAAACCAGGTAACAACATACCTCATGTAAGCCTTACGCACTAAAGACTTAGTCCCCTTTACATTCACCAACGATTTTTAATTGCACCAGCACCTTCCTGCCATTCATTATAGTCTTTTCTCTATATCTCTGTTCATGTCTCGTCTGTTTCTTTTCATCGTCTAATCATGTCCCTCTAATATTTTAGATATTCGTTCGATGTATCTATGGTTGGTGTGTCCAGCTACGTGTCATCAATAAGCTATGTATTATGTCTGTCATCTCATCTGTAGAGTGTGTGCGTTATCGCACACCATAACCTTACTTTCTTATCTACGTTTATTTCAAACCTTCTTTTACACAACCTGCCAAATCTCTTTACAATCCTCTCAAACTCTTAGATTCGCCACACAAGAACAAATCATTCCGCTATATGAGGTAGGCACATCCATCTATCTCCATCTCCATATTCTAAACCATTCCTTTCACACCACTTCATTCTTTCATACCCCATCCATATGCAAATTGAATTACAAGGAAGACATAAACAACGAGTGAAATAATTTTTCTATTAATATAAATGCCTCACCATTGACCACCATTGATTTTGTGCTTACACACCCTCACTATTGTCCATACATTACTTTGATTCGCATTCCGAGCCTAGCCACCTAACTATCGTTGATTTTGATTCTACTAACTATCCTTGCCATATGAGTTGTCCGTTATATTAGTTCTAGGTGCATTATTCTCGCTGGTTGTATAATCCATAAGATTCCTAATGAGCGAATTTATTCTTCTTTCTCCGGCTCATTTGCTCTGATATATGAGACTTCTTACTCCAGAGTGTTGTTATGATTTATTTAAACAGATCCTCTATCACTCCTAAATGTCACCTTTGTTCTTCACCATCGTGCCCTGGCTTAAGTGTCACTCGGACAGCACCTCTTTCAATTCCAAAAATAATAAGCATAATATCTTCCCTACAACAACTTTTACAATAGGAACTTATTCCCGATAAATTTCTAACAGTATCCTGTTTATCTCCCTTATACCTTATAGTTCAGGGTTACTATTACTGATCTCCTCCAATCCCTCGGAACTATAAAGCCTCCATAAAATCGCTTTATTACACACTTGTTGCAAGTGATCCATCTTAATCACACATCTGGCAGCGCTCTTATTCAGTAGATTCGGTAAATGAGTAAGATCTTTCAACTATCGAACTTTGACTCAGATTTACATTTCTTAAAATGTCTTTATACTTTAACAACTCGCATCATGGGCCATCTAGAATACCATCATTCCTTTCTTTTTTTTTATTCAGTATAGCTTTGGCTATTCATGGAAACTAAATGGTTTATATTTTTTTGATTTTATCGTTTTGTTTATAAATGGCTTCGATGGTTCATGGTGGTTGAATGTGTGAAGTGTAGATTTTATTTTTTATTGTACGGAATATTTTTATAGTGATGGTTTTGTGGTTTTGTGTTTTGTTAACCTGTCTTTTTCTGAGTTAATTTCATAGGGTTGTTTATTCTAGTTGTCGTTGGTTTTGTGGCTGGGTGTGTTGGTTGTGTGGGGTTTGGTGTTGTTTTTTTGTGTTGGTTGGGTTGTTGGGTGTGGGGGTGGTGGTGTGTTGGGTTGGGGTTGTTCGGTGTTGGTGTTTTTGGGTGTTTTGTTTGTGTTGGTGTGGGTGTTGTTGGGGTGTTGTGTGGGTGTTCGTGGGTTGGTGGTTGTTGTGTGTGGGTGTTGGGGGGGTGTTGTGTGGGGGGTGTGGTGTGGTGTGGAGGTGTTGTGGTGTGTGTTGTTGGTGTTGGGTGGTTTTGGTTGTGTTGGTGTTGTTTGTGGTGGGTGTTTTGGTTGGGTTGGTGTGTATGGGTGTGTTGTGTTGGTGTGTGGGTGTGTGTGGGTTGTTTGTCTGTTGTTTGTTTTGTTGTGGTTTGTGTTGGTGTTTGTTTGTGTGTTTGTTTTGGTTTGTTGGGTGTTGTGTGTTGTGTTGGGTTGTCGTGGTGGTTGTTGTGTGATGTGGTTGTTTTGTGTGGTGTGGTTGGGTGTGGTGGTGGTTTTGTTTGGTGTTGTGGCGTGTTTCGTGGTGTGGTTATGTGGTTTATTGTGGTGGTTGTTTGGGTGGGTGTGTGGTGTTGTTGGTTGTTGGGGTGGTGTGTGGTTGGGTTGGTTTGTGGTGGGGGTTTTGATCTGCGTCTTCATTACTGCCATATTATACTGCATTTTGAATTGTTCTTACATAACTCCCTCACATTCATTTCATTCATTTTATACAAAAGCCTCATCCCTATTCATTATTCTGAGCAGGTTCCCCTTATTCTAATTCTTTACCTTCGCGCTTCCTTCCAGAACAACTTCCTATTCCCCCTTGTAAGTCCCCATTCTCCTCCTTCCAAACTGTTCATTTTACCTCTTCTTTTCTCTTACGTATGCCTCTTTTAGCATTTTCTTTTTTTCTCCTTAATAATTCCAAGCATTTTCTTTTGAAACTTCATCATTTGCTTTTAGTACATTTCAACACGCTTCTTTTTTACCTTTAAACCGCTTCATCACCTCTTCATTCACCCATTCGCTGTTTAACCATTCTTACTTCCTATTTAGCACCATCCACACACTTCTTTTGCACATACTAACAATTGCTTCCTTCATGTTAAATAGCCTCTCGAATTTGTTCGTATACTTGTTCCATTTTCAACCCGATTACTTGCGAGCGCTCTTAACTACTTATCCTTATTACCTTGTTCCATTAACTTCTCAGCTCTTAATTTTTACCTACTTCCTTTCGTATCATTTCTTTCCATCCAAGCCCCCCACTAACTTTATTTTAGCATAGAACAAACTATGAATGCGATAAATCCCCCTTCCTAAACCTCACAGCAATGCGGCGTTGATAATATTATGTTAGAGGACTTCTTACAAAAAAGATCAAACTGTTCAGTGCGAGACAATCCTAATAAGAATAACTTTAGCATACGCAGGATACTCTTGTGTTTAAGAAAGTATTACTTACAACATACCTCTCCCCTTCACAGAATCAATCACCTTCTACCATTCTCAATTTTCTCCCGACATCCCAAAAACCTGATTTACCATCCCTTTTTTTGATCCACCTATCCAACCATTCAGGTCCCAACATATCAATCTGAAGCTCCTACTCCCCCATCCAACGCAATCAATTCAGATTATCCCCAAAAAATTGTACTCTCTTCAAACTTTTCCCTCAGATGGACCATACGTCACAACCACACATATCTTACCTTTTCAAACTTAAACTTCTTTAACCATTAGACTTCTAGGACTCGCACAAACAATAGTCTACAATAGCTTTGGTACCACAGGTACTCATAAATTGCAACTCTTCTCTCCTCTCTCATTCATTTCCACATCAGCAACACACATTTCACACCAACACCACTTCATTTCACCGTTTCCTTCATCTTTGTTTCAGTCACTGCGATCAAATATCAAATTGGACTTTTCAAAATACATCATCACCTCTCTCCTCTTATTCTCAAAATTTATTCTCTGATATTCCATGTACCCTTACGATCAATACAATTTCGCCGAAAATTAGAAGGCCGTTTACGGCGATCACGACCATCTCCAAGGCTGGCATCAGCATTCCTAGCAAGAGATAGGTGGTAGGTGGGCAGCCAACAGCCAACTACCACCGTCCTTAGTCGCCTTCTACGACAAGCAGGACTATCGATGTTGGGCAAAATCTTTCTCCTCTCACATCAAGGGATACATGATAGTAGGGATGTCCTGTTAAGGTGTTTCTAGAAGAGGGGTGTGTAACTTTTAATCAGAAGGATATGTGGAGTAAAATGGTGGTTAGTAATATGATTGCCTGGGGGATGTAGTGTGTAAAGACTAGAAGCAAAGAGTAAAAGTGCACCAATTAAAAATGGGAGGCTAATTTTCAACACTTCGGAGTATGCGTGTACTCTCCCTATATTATATATATATTATATAATATAATATATATTAGGTATGTTATATATATATTAGGGTAGTGTATATATATATATATTATTGTGGGTTTTGGAGTATAGGGGGATGTGTATGGTAGTTATATATATGTAATTTTATATTTTTTGTGTGTTATATTAGTATGTTTGGTTAAGTTATGGGAAAGAGGTATAATATATACTATAATATATTATATATATTTATAAGTATAGGTGATTTTAAGGAATGATGGATGAGTATATTAATATGATTATTTTATATATATAGTTGAGATATGTTAGTTTTTAATGTATTCCTTTTCCCGGTAGTGTTGTAGTATATATATAGTAATATACTATATATATACTATATTTGTGTGATATTAGTTAGTAGTATATTTAGGTTTGAAGGTAAGGTATATTGCGGAAGTTTGTGGTGGAAATTTTCTTCGGTGGCCGGAAGTTGTAGGATTTTTTTCAGTCTTCTTTTAGCTCCGTCCGTCCGGCCAAAAATGTTGTATCTGCGTCTGGGTTTGCATGCTTGCTGAATGATGATGATAGTGTAGTGGTAGTAGTGTAGGATATTACTAGGTATATGTTGTGGTATGTGGTGGGTGGTTATTGTATAATAGTATACGGTGAGGGTGTGATATTTGGTGTATGGTGTTTTTATAGGTTAGTGGTTGGTGTGGTGTGATAGGTGATATGAGTATAGGGTTGTGAGGTATTTTAGTTTTTTATGAGTATGTGTTAGGTGGTAGTTAGGTTATGAGTAGTGTGTTTACAGTAAACAGAACGAGTTATATATATGTAGTGTAGTGGGTTTGTGATTGTGTATTGTTATATAGGTATGTTAGTATTTGTTATTATATAGTGTTGTATAGTATGGTTGATAGTAGTAGGTGGATATTATATTATATATAGTGTATAGTTATTAGTATAGTATAGTATAGGGTAGTTAGAGATAGGTATTTAGTAGTGATTTGTATGATAGGGTATGTAGGTGGTTATGGTAGATTTGACGGGTTATTATGTTGGGTGGGTGATATGTGATGATAATTTGTTGGTATTTTATGGTATGTGTCTGGTTACATTATACATACAGTTAGTATTATTAGAGTAGGTGGTGGGTTAGTATAGTATATAGTATATTATAATATATATTGATTTAGGGTATTTACTTTACATATTCATAGATGTTATATATATATTTATTGTTTATGGTATATATGTTATGGTAGTATTATGTGGTGAGTATATGTGTTTAGTTATTGTGTTGATATAGTGGGTATATGTGGTATAATAGTATTAATATAATATTAGTTATTATTTATATATATTATATTGTATATATATATATATAATAGGTTATATTGTGTTTGGTGTGATTTGGTGAGTGAGTATGTATATATATCATATATAGGTTTATGTATTGGTTATGTTAGTTGTGTGGGGTAGTTGTTGATTATTTTAGTTATTATTATAGGTTATGAGTTATTATGGGTTTGGTTGATATGGTTTTGTATAGTGTTTGGGTTGTTTATTTTATGTTGTGGTATTATTTGGTAGTTGTGTTTAGTGGTGTGTGGGTATTGAGGTTGGGTTTGTTGTTAGTTTGGTATTTGGTTGGTTGGTTGATTAGTATGGGTTTGTGGGTTTTATGTGGGAGTTAGTTTTGTTGTTGTGAGTTTGTATGATTAGTGTGTTGTGTTGTGTAGTTATATTTGTTGGGTTTGTATGTATTTTGTTGGTTTGATTATTTGTTGTGGTTTAGTGTATTTGTATTTTTTATTGTGTATATGTTGTGTTATTTTGATGTTTGGTATTTGTTATTGGGGGTTGTAGGGTTGGGTAGTTAGTGTTGGTGATGTGTGTTGTTTGGTTTGGTGTGAGTGTATTGGTGATGGGTTGTATTGGTGTATGTGTTGGGTTGTGCGTGGTGAGTGGTGTTTGTTGGTGTGATGTTATATTATGGTTGTTTTTGTGTATGAGTATGTAGGTGAGTTAGTTTGTATGTATATTTAGGGTTGGTTTTTTGTTTATTGTGGTTATTTGTAGGTGGGTATTGCTGTATTATGGGGTAGTTTAGTTGTATATATTGTAGGTTGGGTTGGGGTGGGGTGGGTAGTTGGGTGGTGTTGGTGTTGTTATGGTTAGGTTGGTGCTGTTGGGGGTTGAGTGTAGGTTGATGGTTGTGGTGGTTGGGTGTGGTTTGTTATTTGTATGGTGTTAGCATTCGTCGAGTTTTCGGTTCGTGGTTCTTGTGCAATTGGTGATTGTGTGTGCTTTATTGGTAGTTGATTGATGTTAGGTTATTGGTGTGAGTGTATGTTAGTATGTATTAGTTTTGGGGTGTGTTTTGTTTGTTTTTATTGGTTTTTTGTGGTGTTGTTGAGTGTGTTATGGTGATTTTTAGTGTGTATGTGGTTGTGGGGGTTATTATGGTAGTTTTAGTTGGGTGTTTATGAGTTATGGTTGTTTTTACTTGTAAGGGTATTGTGGTGAGGTGATTAGGTGGTTATATGTGTGTGTGGTATATGATTGATGAGTGTGTAGGTAGTTAGTTGGGTTTATATGTGGTTAGCTGTTTCTTATTGAGTGTGATATTGTTGTATGTGTATTTGTTTGTAGAAGTTGTTATTATTTAGGGTCGGGAGGTTTAGCGGGTTTGGGTGGTTTTTTTGGGTGGTTATGATGGAAGGAGATAGCTGGTTGATTTCAGTTGTGGTTGTGGTGAGTTTGTTTTTAGTTAGTTGTTGTATTATTGATGTGGTTTTTAGGGGTGTAGTGAGTGTTGTGTAGTTGTGGTTGTGTATGTGTTGTTGTTTTTTTTGGTTTTTTATTTTGTTGTGTGAGGTATTTATTTATGGTTGGGTTTGGTGTTTTTGGGACGTTTTTTGGTGTGGTGATTTAGTTGTAGTTGGTGTTGTAGTTGTAAATGATTATTATATTTTAGGTGATAGTTGGTGGTGTGTTGTTGGTGGGGTGTTATAGGGTTTGCTGTCTGCTGTTTTATGTATGAGGTGGTTTTTGGTTATGTTATTAGTTGTTTGATATTTGTGTGTGATTGTGTTTGTGTTGGTGTGTGGGTGGTGTGTAGTTAGTTGTTCGTAAGACGCAAGAGTGTTTGGTGATGTTTG
This sequence comes from Trachelipus rathkii, assembly GCA_015478945.1. Lineage (NCBI taxonomy): Eukaryota > Metazoa > Arthropoda > Malacostraca > Isopoda > Trachelipodidae > Trachelipus > Trachelipus rathkii. Next base: position 69,529 of record JABUQX010008832.1, read on the forward strand.
TCGGATTCGGGTGGTTGTGAGTTGTATTTATGTTGTTAGTGTTGAGGGTGTTGGTAGTGTGTGGGTTGGGTATGTTTTTATGGTTTGATGTATGTTTTGTGAGGTTGTGTAATTATGTTTTGTGTAGTATGTTATTGTGTTGATTGATTGTGTTTTATTGATTGTGGGTGAGGGTAGTCGTGGGTAGTGGGTTTTGTGGTTAGTAGTGGTTGATTGTGTGTGTGGTGAGTGTATATAGTTGATTATTTTGTTGTGTGTTCGGTTTGCGATTAATACTGTTTGTTTTAGTTTATTATTGGTGGTTGAGTGTTTTATGTTTTAATTGCGAATGGTAGTGTGAGAGAGTGTGATGATGGTGTGGTTGTTAGTTGTTGTTTAGTGGTGAATGAAGGTGGAGTCTGTATGATATTTTGAGAGAGTGATGCATGAGGAGATTGTGATGCTCGAGGAAGTGGAAGGAAATAAGTATGTTTGTGAGCTAGTGTAACTAGAATTCTATGTGTTTCCATGTAGTATTTATTTAAGTCTGGCTCTTTCTTTGGTGACGTGAGCAACCATCTTCTCGGTCTCGTTGCATGTGTTTAGTGTTAGATTAGGTTTGTTTGCAGCTATGGAGAGTATGTTTTGAGTAGTCACTGAGTATGAGAGTTGTTTGTCTATAGGTTGGTAGGTGTGATTTTTGGTGTAATAGTGTGAAATAATATTGGTCGAAAAAAAATTATATATATAGTATAGTATATATTACACATGTGTATTTATTGTGTATATTATATATAATTTATATATTATAATATAATATATAAGTTAATATATTATATTAATATATATTTATATATAGTATGTATTTATTTTATAGGGTATTAGGTAGTATATATAGTATAGTTGCTGAGTTAAATATTTAAGGTTGTGTTTTATGTTGGGTTTTGAGATAGGAGTGGGGATTCGGGTGGAATTTTGATTGCATGAGTGTGTTAGTAGGAAATTGGTTTGTTGTACGGGGGCAATTGGAATGTGCTGCTGTGCAATTAAATCGTTGGTGAATGTGTGAAATGGATATTTTAAGGGTGCTTGTAGTGATCTCTGATATTAAGGGGGTTCGTGACTTTGGAGGTTGGTTGATTTGTGGTTTGGTGTGACCGTGTTGGTGGTGAGTAAGTGAGGAGCCCTGGTTGTGGAGATAAGGAAGTATAGATGAGAGGTGGTGAGTGGTGTTTGTGTCAGGGGGTATGTGGTTTTCAATTAGGACAGTTGTGTTTGTGGTGAGAGATGATTAATAAATTGTAGGTAATGAATCTTTTTAGTAGAGTTGTGTGTGTGATAGAAGGTAGTTGATTTGAGGAGATATAATTGTTGATATGTTATGTGTATGGTTGAGATGGGTTTTGGTCGATTGGTTGGAAAGATGAATGATAGGCGGTTTTGGTGTTGTAATGGGTGGGATGGTTTGTGTTTATTGTGTTAAGAGCGGATGCCTGTGGTTTGGAAGCCGTGTGAAGTAGTGGAAAGTGGATCGGTCGTGAACGAATTGTCTGAAGGAGAGAAATGTGAGTTTGGCAGAAGGCGAGAATAAAGGGTGCATAATAGGAGTAAGAATGGCGGGGTGTTGTATGGGGGCATGGTTGTGGCCCACCTGGGCCAGGGTGATGATTACATTGACGATTTCCATAGTGAGGGCCCCGTCGCGGTCCATGAAGCTCTAGGGTGGAAATTTTGGTTGTCTGTGACGAGTTTTCACTAAATTAATGTACAGAGGGGGCGGTAAGGCTGGTGCTTTCTTTTCGCTTCTGTCATATTCTCCTACTGCCTTTCTTTTCCGATGTGTGTAGCGCACCTTACTCCCAGTCTTGGGAAGAAGAGGTTGGGAACGAAAGAAAGATATATATATATATATAATTATATATATATTTATATATAATTTTGATATATAAGTATAATATATATATTATATATATATATAGTATATATATATATATATATAAAAGAGAGGAGGTTACAAGTAAATATAAATTCCAGATTAGAAGTTGTGCTAAGTTTTCTGAAAATTTTTAGGGGGGCCTGCAAGTTCGCAGTATATGCGTATATAAAACTGTATATAATATATATATAATATATATATATATATATTATTGTTATATATAGGGTATATATATATATATATATTATATATATATATATATATATATATATATATTATATATAATAATATATATAATATATATATATATATATATATATATATATAATAATATGAGAATTATGATCATTAGTATTACTATATATATATATATATATTGATAAAAATAACCAGTGGCAGGAGCCAACAACTACTTACTGAATATAAGAATGTCAATCCTTCAATTCTACATCAACCTTTACTGTTTCAACACTGCATCCTAAACTCTGGTCCTCTTCTTTATTCCATGAACACCTTCCACCATCTGCTACCACTTCTTCTTCCCATCAGTACATCCACCCTTTATTATATCTTCTTTCTCTGTACTATTTATTAATACTCTATTGTTAGCATAATATATTTTGTTTGTTATTTAACAGCTGAAAGGGAAGGAAACAAAATACAAAATCAAGTAATAAAAACATGAAATCATAACTACACTACACTTAAACTACTTGCTAACTACATTCTGACTCTTTTCAGGAGCAATAATAATCAAAACTATGAGGAGACACGTCATCTTCAGCGTTGAAGCATTGCCACGCATCATTAACCAATCCTTTAATAACAAAAAACATTCAATCTTATATCTTTCTCTCTCCCTCCCTTTTTCACTCGCTTCTCTTTCTCGTCTCACAGACACAAACTTAACCCAAGGCCCAAACACCCCACTACCTTATACAAGTATTCACAACACGTACCCATACCTAAATACCACCCTAATAAATCACTTTTACACTTTTGAACTCTCACTTCAGCTTCATTAATCCTCATTGTAATCACTATCACTAAACCACTTACTGTTATCACACCCCTTCTTACACTCTTCTCTTTTATCTTCACTCTCACTCTCTTCATCTTCACTGCTAACATAACCACAACTTTTCTTCCAACTTTCAAAACCATGCTCTTTTCTCCACCTTTCTAAACCCGAAATCCCATTTTTTTTATATCCTCATCACTCTCACTTATATTTATATGCTCATCACTCTCACTTCTATTACATGAGACCACTTCATTTTCCACTTTACACTTTTCAATCCTCTTACCCTTAAACATAAACCCCTCTTCTTCTCTAACATCCCTATTCACATCCACAACTTTTATAACATCTATTTCCTCACTAGCTTTTACTTTACTCGTATCATTCTCAATACTATCACTATCTTCAAGTTCACTACTTGTACTTATCTCCGACTTCGCTTTCACCTTTGCTTCTGACACATAACATGACCCCATCTCGATAATCACCATATCTTTTCTCTTTTATACTTGCTTTCGTGAACCTTACATCACATATATCTTCAATCAACTTCATAATCTCTTCATTTTCATTTGTCTCTTCCTCTTTACTTTCCAACATATACCCTGAATCACCAGTATTCACACCTACACTAATATCTCTATCTATGCCACAAATCTTCCCTAGATCATCTTTTGGCACATATTCACCAAAATTCTTTACTTTTCTCATATTAGAACTCATCCCTACCACCATTTTCGCATACCTTCTATCAGTCATCTTCAAATTACTATGCTTCCATAAATGATACTCAGAACCACATATGTCACACTTCTTTATGTATCCTAATCTATTCCCTTTGTTCCTTGTGCTCAAACCCTCACTATACTCCCTACCATATCTCTCCTTGTCCCTCCAACTAGACCTTACTCCCTTCCTTTCACTACAGTTCCCATAGAATACCCGTTTCTTACTTCTTTCATCCTTATACTCTGTTCTTCCATATCCTCTCACTGCATCTGTCTTTTCACTTAATTTATTCATCACTTGCTGTACTCTTTCCACATCTTGAGTCCTGTTCTACCATCCCACCCATTATTCTGATTCGTAGGATTTCTATGACACTTGTATGCAGAATGGAACTGGGAGTTACATATTATACATTCCTTAACATTTCAAAACCTATCCCTGACATTTAATCTTTTACCATCTCCCCACTCACCATTGTCCCTGCTAGATCCATCACCATCCTTCCATACCAGCTACTTCCCACTTCTTCGGCCACCTTAACTCTATCATCACAATTTTTTCCTAATCCCTCACAAGCGTTCACCAATGCATCACGAAAAGTTTTAAAATCCCGCTCTCCCTTACCGCAAAACGCTGATACCATCTGTCTTTGATTTGTACCAACGTTAGCTCCCTCCAATAAATGTATGCACTTTAAGTCTTCACCCAAATCCAGTTTTCCCACAATCTTACACTTCTGTTCCACCAACTCATACCTATTCACTCATTGATTCATCTCCTTTTTGGGAGATTCCAGGACAAATGATGCAAAAAAAAAGAGAAAAAAGTTAACCCACCCATCTCAGATTTGCGTAAAATTTGGTATATAGGGTTGTTTTGGCCAAAAAAAATATGCTTGGTTGAATAAAAAATGTGGGACCAACGGTTTTCCCATTATAGCCCCCCAAATTTGGGACCCCCAAAAAACTACCCCACACTTGTACTCATCTACCATCTGAACGGTGTGAGATAGCCCCAATATATTATATATATTTGGAATTAGCATGCTTATAGCTTTCATTTAATATTAGAATTAAACTTCTAGCATAATTAGGGAAGTTCCCCCAAAACTCTCACATTACCTCCCCCCAAAGTACCTGGGGACATTAAAACTTGAATTTTTTTTTACAAAAAATAGAAACTTTAATTTATTTGTAATGTATTTATGAAATAAAAATAATGGGTATTGAGCTGCATGTATTTTTAATAATTTTTACAAAAAAATAAATTTACTCTAATTTTCCTATGATATTAATATAAATTACCTCAAAATTCATCAATTTCTTTTCCCCCCACAAATCGCATTTACTTAAAATCTCAGTTTTGAAAAGAAAAGATTTGCGTTAATATATATTTTGAGACATGAAATAAAAAGAAAATAGGAATGAACATTGGCTTATAGTTATTTCTGTCAAAAAGTAACGTAAGTTTTTTCAACATTTTTACCTACCTACCTACTGACTGACCGACCGACCAGTATCTAAAAAATATCCAACAGACCTAATGTCAGTCATTTACCATATAAATGGCTGACCATTAACATTTCAAAAGAACATGTAATGAAATATTTATTGTATTTTTCACTCTTTAAGGTCTATACAACAATTAGGTATTTGAAATAACCTTGTGGGGATTTATTACGAATCAACAGATTACAACTACATTTCTAATAAAATTTTATACAAAGAAATAATATAACCTCTAATGATTTAGTAAAGTAAATACACATAACATCCATAATCATCATAATTTTTCTAGATTATCATTTAAACAATAGTTAAGACCTACACTTATATAAATTGCAACATGTATATTAATAAATGGGCAAAATATATGTTGAATCACTCTACATAAATTGCTTCAGTTCTTTTTTCCCTAAACTTATACTGGATTCTTGAATTACCATAATTTAAACTTTGAGTACTTTAAATAGGTAGAATGCTCTTTCTGGGGACTATATATGTGTCTTTCTTGTGTGGAAAAGAATAATGTATGCTGTATCCTGAGGGATTGAGGAAATCGATTTTAAAATCGTCAAATTGTTCATCATACGCCAATACCATACCCACCCAGTTTTTATGCTCGCAGGTGCATATAACATAATCTCCTACTTTAGCGTTAAATTGTAAATATTCTTTTCTTTCGGACATGGGTATTTTAATGACAGAAAACTCTTTACCAAGAACATCAGATGACAATTCGTATGAAGTGATGTTTTCCTCACTTACTGGCGCAAACTTGTGAAACTTTTGTGTTCCTGGAATTTTAACACTCATATCATGTCTATTGCTTAGTACTTCCACAGTTCTTTCCATATAATCTGAATTACATGAAAAAAAATATATTTTTACTTAAATCATCCACAAAAATGCATACTTTGCCAGGGGAGTAAGTATTGATTGGTCATTTGGCGCTTTTGGAAGGATCTGGTCTGGCGTGTAGCTCTTTGATGGTTCCCCATAATCACATCATTCTTTCCATGGGTTGTAGCAAAAAATGCCACTCGCAACTGAGCTCAATATTCTAAGCTTGCAGTGTAAAAAAGTAAAACCTATTCTTGCACTTGCCAATATCCATGTGTGCTTGTGTGTTTGTATGTTTGGATTGTGATTTTTGTATCTGTGGGATCCAGTTTTTCAAAGAATGTGTAAATGCATTAGGGGAGGGGCGGTTCGTGTCATCGTGTCGAGAGGCAAAAAACAAAAAACTTGGTTGCTTTTGTAAGTGATTCTGAAAACACTATCCTCCAATGACAACAATGAGATACAGTGAGTGCACTGTATTTCCAGTGGAAGCCTGTAACTGCATCTTGAACATGAAAGGGAATATATTTCAGAAAATCTGCAAAAAACGAGTCAATTAATTATTGGTAGGGATGTTTAGTTTTTTTTTAAATGAAGCTGCCTGTGTTTGGGCAATATAGTGATGTCGTGTTAAGTTAACAATTTTGCTGCTCAAGAGGAAAGGAATTCATCAACAACTGATTCCACTTTGTCTACCAATGTGCATCTATCTGTTGAAACTCATTGCTTATATCGAATTTCTTCTGAGTAAAACAATTTCTCTAAACTTAGTACATCATTTTCAAGATAGTTTTTTACACCTTGTTCTCTTGGACATGTTGTACAAAAATGCATCACACAATCCCTGTTTTCGATGTTACACACACTCTTTTGAATTAATATTTTATAGTCTAATCATTTTACACAAAATGCAGAAATTTGAAGTTTGGGATTTTGATGATATGTACAAACACATACAGAGTGAGTACCACTTGATCCTGCTAACACACAATTACGAGGACAAAGACCTGAAAAAGTTGAAAATCCCACATTGGGATTAGTTTCATCATTTTTTATTCAATTCATACGCCTCCTTGAGGTTCATTAAAACTAGGCGTTTTGGCATTGCCATTCTGTCTCCCGTATCAGTTTTAATACTAATGCAATCTTTTTTACCAGGGCAGGCACGACTTATATCATTGTCCATAAAAAACTTTTTAATAGTTTCTTTTGTTTCTTACTAAGTAATGATTTTTCCTTTGCTCATACGAGGTACTTTTGGTAAGATGCCAAATTTCTTTTTTAAGGTTCTACTTTTGTCCACCATGCATCAAGAAGCTTCAAATGTCTCCATAGTATGGGAAATGGTGTCTGTACAACATAGTCTCAATATTTGTATTCTTCTTTCATGATTCAATGTTGATTGATAAGCCTCTTTCAACTCTTCCATTAGGAAACGATATCTGTATTAAAAGCATCTGTAGTTAAACATTTATATAAATTTAAAATTAATATATATAAAAATGTGGTAGTTGTAACATTGGTATTAATTTTAATTAGTTAAATTGCACTGGCACAGATTCTGCTAACCTCTTCAATTCTGGTGTAATCTTTTCAGATTTTGATGGACTGACAATTTCAGTTTCAAGAGCTTCTTCAAATTTTCTTTTCAGGGATTGGCGAGTTTTTTGATAGGTCAATGCTGCTTTGACTTTTCTGCTTTTCTTAGGTAAAGAATCTGAAAGGCAAAGTTAATAAAGATCTTGAAATCAAAATTTGCTAAATATCAGTTAGTAAATTGAGTGATTTAAAATATGCAATTATTTTATATTTTATGATATAATTCAAGATTTAAATAGCCTTAATTAAGGCTACATAAATATTGAATTATATCATAACAAAATATAAAATAATTGTATATTTTAAATCACTCAATTAATGTAAATTAATATGACTGTACCACAACCATCCAGCTGGATTAATATATTTTTTGCAAGAGCCATGAAGTTGTAAGATAAATATTAACAACTAATTAAAAACATTGTGAATTTAAAAGTAAATGCTCAACTTAAAATTTAAGTTACATGGATGACAAACTTACGATGTTTTACTGGAGATACTCTAAGTTCTCCAAGAATATTCTTCACAGATTGTGAGCTTTTATCAAAATCATGATCCATGTGGTCTGCTTCAAAAGAAGGAATCGAACCTTCAGACTCAGAGTTTGTACTTTTTTTATTTGTCACAACATTGCATTCAAGTATTTTTGGGTTATTATTAATTTTCTTTCGGCAATTACAGCAAAGCCATATCTCAGGCGCTAATATTCATTTGCATTTCATTGAAAGATATTCACTTATTTCACTTGTGAAATTTTGGTTTTATGTATTGACAGAGGGTCGCTACAGTATCTGCTCATTTTGCTTTTAAAATTATTAATTTTATTAATTTAATATTACATTAAATAACCAACCATCTATAGAGATTGTTTATAAATTTAGTATGAACAAAGCAATAATCTGAAAAAAAGATGGTGATAAGAATTTATGTCATTAAGTTAGTCAAAAATTACTGATTATACACATTTTTGGTACCTGTAAGTTATTAAAATTTAAGTTGCAGCTTAACTTGATTAGGACTACCGTTTAAATTATTTCATTTAAAGGCCGCATCTACATTTAAAAATGCAAATTACATGTTTGTGAAGCTGAGATTTTAATAGTCATTGGGATTTGTGGGGACAAAACTCGATGAATTTTAAGGTAATATATATATATATATATATAATTAGTATAATTTAATATATATGATATATATATATTATAGTATATATATAATATATTATAATACATAGAAAATACCTTATTTATAGTATATATATATACTATATTATATATAATTATATATATATATATATATATATATATATATATAATATATATATATATATATCATATGAAAATTAGTGTAATTTAGTGTAAGCATGCTAATTCCAAATACGGTATATATAATATGTTGGGGCTATCTCACACCGTTCAGATGGTAGATGAGTTCAAGTGTGGGGTGGTTTTTGGAGGGTTCCAAATTTGGGGGGGCTATAATGGGAAAACCGTTGGTCGCACAAATTTTTTATTCGACCCAGCATGTTTTTTGGCCAAAACAACCCTATATACCAAATTTCACGCAAATCTGAGACGGGCTGGTTAACTCGACTGCATCATTTGTCCTGGAATGACTCTTTCTTTTAACATAAAAGTATTCAAGTATACTGTCGTATCTTTCTCTCTGTTTCTCTTTCACGTACTTTTATCTAACTTTTCTATAATCGTATTTAAACCTTCTTTACTCAAAACCCTCCAATCCAAATCACAGACACACGCAAATGCCTTGTCCCCTAAACTCAACAGAATCTCACCCACCGGTTTTTCACTCTCTTCCCCACATACGTCATACCAGACCTTCACTTTCTTTTTCCACTTGTCATACTCTGTATTTGATTCCCCATCAAACCCTGGACACGCACGACTACTATGTCTCTCAACAATTTCTACTCCCTCTCTTACTGTACCACCGTTACCACTACCTTTACCTTCTCTACTCATCTTTCACCTTAAACAACACTACTCCACGAAACAAAGTTATACTATAAATGTTATACTACTAGGTTACACAATACCCAACACCACTACCCTCAGAGCTTTCATAACTACGCTCTGCTACCACTGATAAAAATAACCAGTGGCAGTAGGCAATAACTACTTACTGAATATAAGAATGACAATCCTTTTGAAGCATGAAGGGGATTATGGTTGAAACAATATATATATATATATATATTATATATATAGTCATATATTATATATATATATATATAACTATATATTATATATATATGATATATATATATATTATACTATAATATATATATATTAATACTATATACTATTATAATATTAAATTATTATATATATATTATATATATATATATATAATATATTAATATATATATATAATATATATATTATATCTATATATATTTATATAATATATTATATATAATATATATAAAAAATATAAGTTTATAAAGTATATATATATTATATATATAAATATATATATATATATATATATATATATATATATATATATATATATATATATATATATATATGTCAAATTCTGTTCTCCCTCCTTACAATTCACCGATCTAAACCTGGGACACCACTACCGACCTAACATCAGAGCCACCCCCCATCCTTATAACTCTAACCCCTCTCCATCATTTTTGCCCCCCCCCCCAAAAAAAAAAAGCATTACCACATACACAAAACTACCACAAAAAAGCTAACTGGCCAGAATTCACTGACCATATCGAAACACATATTGAATCCACACCAATCCATTGGACACAACATCCCTACCACCTCCATAATCCAAATTAAATACTTAATCCATTAAATCAGCTAACTTTATCACATACCCAGAAGGCCACAGGAAAAATCCTATAACCCCAAAACTCTCCCCTGAAATCAGCCAACCCAATTAAACAAAGAACTCCCTTCGAAAAACATGGACCATTTCCCCACTCAGTCTCTAGCCAAATAACAAACCTCAATACCCAAATTAGCAACCTCATAACCACCAACACCACTAATAAGTGTTTCAGAATACTCAATCTAACATCTCACGCAATTGATAACAAGAAACCTCGGCAAGTCATTACAAAACAACAATAATTTCTCGGGAAAACAAGCCCCCCCCCCTCCCGACGAATAACTGCCCGATAACTCTCTCCCATCTCCCCAAAAACAAACAAACAATCACATAACATAAATATAGCAAAACATTATGCCAGTATCTCTCGCAACCAACCCACCCCAATAAAACGAAAAATAAAAAAAACAATCAAAAATTCCCTCAACCACAACACCCACCCCTTTTACACATCAAAAGGGATAGGATATACAGCAACTTCAAACTCTTAAAGTTCCCCAGCTGTACGAGGACCAGATCAATCTCCAACTTACATCTAAAACACCTCGGTTGAAAAAGCACTCCTCCCTATCACAGAAATCTTCAACAAATTCTGGCAACTTAAATATATACCCTCAATCTGGAACAAGCATTACTTTACATCCCAAAATTGAAACCTAAAAAAGGACCCAATTCCCCCCTCCTCTTACCGCCCAATTCCTCTCCTCTCCTCCAACCATTCGGTCAGAAACCTATATTAAACAAAATCTCCCCTCTCATCATCCTCCCAGATTTCCCAACATGGCTTTAAAAGCAAACCACTCCACAACCACCCTTTACCTCCCTCTCACCCAACACATCTTCAATGGCTTCAACCAATCCCCATCCTATAGATCCATTCTCACAGCAATCGCATCAATAAAGCCCTTTGAATATGCTGATCCCCACATTCTTTTTATTCAAAAAAATCCTGACAATCCCCTCGAACAAACAATATAAAAGAATGGCTTTCTAATTTTCTCACTACCCGTTTTGCCAAAGTTCTCCACAAAAACAATCTCTCCCACTCTATTAATTACAGAACGGGTTCCCACGGCGCCACTCTCTCCCCATTCCTCTTCAATCTTTTCACAGCAGACCTGCACCAATCCGCTACCCACCATTCTCTACCAGCTATCACATACGCAAGACGATATTCGAGCCTTCATTTACCAACTTCCAGAGCGTAAATACGCCACTCTGCACACCCAGGAATACTACCAACCCAATTAGAAAACGATTGGTTATAAATCCAACAGAATGACGCCCGGCCTCCCCCCTCAAATCTCCTCCATTACTCCTAACTACCGCCAAACCGCCACCAATCCGCTCAATTCAACCCATAGTTTTCATTGAACAACATCCCCTCCCCCTAAACAAAAACCTAAAAAATATTAGGACTTACCTAGGACACACACATATGACGTTCTCCCCCACATCGACAAAATCACTTTATCAACTCAACGGAAACTAACACCCTCCGAACCCTATCCCAACCCAACTTCAGCGACACAGAAAACACACCCTTACCACTACTTACAAACAACTCTTTAGAACAAATATAAACCTTGCGCTCCCCCGCCATTGTTCCCCACACTGTCAAAAATTCTAACTCAAAAAAATTACAAAATCACACAAAACACCGCCCTTTGAATTATCACTGGATGGCACTAAAACCACCCCATTCAACATTTTAACATTTACATGACGAGACCTTCATCCTCCCTATCTCCACCCGGATATGGGTGGAGACTCATGTCTACCAGAAAACTCTAAACCAACCCACCCCATGTCACCAAATCTGTCTCCACCTCTTCCTCCCCACCGACACAGATTTCTAAAATCGCCCACCTAATCACCAGCTAAATTTCTACAATGACATTTCATAGTTCACCCCCCTCCCCTAATAGGGGTCATTGGCCCCCAAGGCCCGGGCGGCTAAGTTATACAACATATCCACAAACTGTACTAACATTGTACCTACAAACTCCCCCGAATAATATATCTATCTAAACTACCCCTCCCCCAAAAAGTTCCCCTATAGAAGAGAAACATTCCAGAAGACGCCAAATTGACCTCGCCTGGAGCAGATCAGGTCAACACCCAAAACTTCATACAATACAAAATATAGATTCAAACTTGACCAATGTCACCTCCCCCACCCTGCACCGATTGATGCACATTCCCAGGAACAATAGAGCACCTCTTCTTGGGAGCACGCAGTACTCCGCTCTCGCAGGCACCCCCCCTTCGCAACTCTCTATATCTTTCCCTCCTTGACCTGCTGGAACCGCCAAGAGCGGTGCGGCTTCCTAAAGCAGTTGTTCTGGCCCTTCCAAATTGAGGTGGGCTAGCGGGCAGACTGTTTAAGTATTATATTATATATAATATAGATATATATATATATATATATAGTATATATATATATATATATATATATATATATTATATATATATATTATATATTATATATA
>JABUQX010008832.1:85000-105846 GCA_015478945.1 Trachelipus rathkii
TACCCAGTCTTGGGGAGAAAAAAAAGAGAGATAGAAGAGAGAGAGATATAATACTTACTATATTATATACATATATATATATAATTATAATAATATATATATAAACTATATATACTATATATATATAGTATAATAATAATATATTATACTATATATAATATATATATATGAAGGACTTATGACTAGGTCTAAGAGCTTAACAGAAAAAGTATAGATTTTATTCAAATTAACTTTAAATTTAATATATATTTCTTCTTATTTTATGTCACGGGCATAACAAAGATACTTAGTCGAGACATTTAGTTTAAATTATTAAACTCTATCTTACAAGTAAGTTTATAAGTTATACGTGCGGTGCGTCGTACGCAGCTATTGTGACTATTAATTACCATATTAGCGCGGAAGCTAGGAAATAAATAATAACCAGAATTAAATGGGACAATGGGTATTTTGAGGAGGATTTGCCAACGTTAAACACTTATACTAATATGGCATTTCTCGCCATATAATCTCGGTAATTATTACGAACGATAATTCACATCAAATCTATACAAAAGATTTTATAAACAAAATTATTAAATGGAATCCATTGTTGCACGTGCGTGGAACTTTGGAGAGGTAGCAAATTTCCAATGTTTACTTGGAAGATATCACACTATGAAAACCCAGGCCAAACTTCAAAAATCTTAATTTTAGAAGGACCATAGAGAAGATTAAGTGAAATTCAAGTAGTAGAGGAAACTTAAATCTAACAAAAATGGCGGACATATACAAAAGAGTAATCAAAACATGTTACATGAAGTTTCACCCTTATATATCAATTTGTCACGAAGAGGTATACTGGCATTTGAAAATGTAAAGTCCTCGATCGCTAGAAATTATCATTATAAATTGTTTAACTCTACTCTCATACATTAACTTTAACAATAAAAAAAAGAGCCTTTAACATTTCATCTTAAATTTTCACATCTGTACTTGATTCATTTATATTATGTAACAATATTTCTCCAGATAATTTTACTATGGGAAAGGGGCCATGATTTATGGGTTCTAGTTTGTTTCTGCCATACTGCTGTTTTATTACGAAATACAAAGTTTTGCCATCTTCGCAGACTAATTTATGTTTGTCTGGCAATTATATTTGGGGATTCTTGACAGTAAATTCTGGAGACAGAGGGAGTCCTAAGAATATTTTGTTTTCAAGCGTAGTATTTCGATGGAAATAGGGAGAGGAGAGACTCAGCTGATCTAATTAATGCACGCCAGGAGAGTTGGAATTTTGGCATCATATAATGTGGCAGGGGTGATTCCTTCTGAATTCAATGGGGGCAGTACGCAGACACAATAGCACCAATGGGGAGAGAAGAGCATAGCCAATAAATACTATCACATCTTCCAACTACAGTCGAACGCATGGCTACGCCAAAGTGGCTCAACGAATTAGTTCTATGGAGTTTCGATGAGGCCCATTGCTTATGTGGGGTATAAGGCGGGGTAAAGTTATCCGGGATCCATAACTCGCTCACACACACTCGTTGGAATAAGTCCGACGATAAACTGCGTTCCTCTATCAGAAACGTTAAGTTCCTACCACGCCAGCTATGGTAGAAAGTTCAGCTAGAATTACTCCACTATGGTGAAGGTTTCTATGTTTTTTAAGGAAGCAAAGAGAGTAACGCGTGATAACTATCATTCAATGTTAAAAAGGTACTTATAGCTTTTGCATTGAGGCATTTTAAGAATGTCAATATGGACTACTTGAAATTTGCCCGATACTGGCCTATAAGATTCATATGGAGGGCTTATTTTGCGAAAAGATTTAGATCTCTGACATGCATCACACCTTTGTACAAATTGCTTTACATACTTTGGCATATTATTTCCATACGAAATGACGGCTTTATCTAAGGGATACCAGAGTTTTCTTAAACACCACAAGAATGCCCAAAGAAGTTGAGAATAAGGAAATAAACAGGAAAAGAATAAAGGATTCCTGAACAAGGACACGTGGTGAAGGAGGGAATAGAATATCAACAGATAGTGAGACCAAGTCTCGATATACATAGAGATCTTTTGTAAGCTTAAGAACCGTATTTATCTGAGTTATATTAAAATATATTCTAGAAGTTGTACATCAGTTTCTTGTGCTGCTTGCATTTCTTTGTAGTCAATCTTGAACTGAAATAGCTTAAATACAGCATTGGCGGACAAATATTGAAAATTGATGCAAGAGGCATAACCGTCATTTCTCTGTTGAAGAATTCTAGCTGCAGTAGAAAATATTGCACCCAAGACTTCATACACAGGTACCCATCTGGAATGACTATCTGCTATCAGGTAATTCTTGCAATCTGCCAATTTGAAAGAGCAGAAGGCTATGGTTGCATGCAACCGTTAATTTCTACTTTTTCCGCAGAAGGGAGGAGTGGGGGCAAATTATATGAATGGCCAATTCAGTAGTTGCTTAGAGCATGGATTTCTACTCAAGGGAAATCTGCCAGAATATTTTAATTCAGATTTAAGTGATGTACAGGTCAAACATACTCTGACAGAAAGTAGGTAACGCTAGCTCCCTTGCTAGCAAAGTGTATTAGCATCAGTCTCTTTTTTAAGTTGACTTGTGTGACTGACAAACATACTGTCACAAACAACATCCTACCTCTTGCTTCTACTATGTTGTGGGAAAATCTTTTAAATTTGATTTTAACCAGGCAAGGAGTTCCCTTCATTATATACTATAACAATTCAGTAGAGATACCAAACAGCTAACTGTAAAATCCCAGCGTAACTGTTTTTTCATTTTCTGTAGAACTACTAACCTCCAACGGCTGTACTGACTAGCATCAGTGAAAACCAATATTTGGGCATTATTAGAAGAAAACCTAGGATATAGCATTTATTGAGGGCCAAATATTGGCCATATTAGAAGGCTTCTTCTGCCTCAGGATTACATTTTACTCTGCGTTGAGAGTATGGTGCAAAAGGATGCAAGAATAGAAGAGGAGAATTAGGAGAAATACCCGGAAGAGAAGAGCGGCAAATAGTTTAGACTGCCTATGAAAGAAACGTAAAATCTTTGGATAGGTCTTGGGTTTTGCGAGATATTTCATAATTAGCAGTGTGTTTTTTAATCCTCATTTAGGGAGCCATACAGGGAGCCTTCGGACACATCAAAAACCACTACAATATGTACCCAGAGATTGTCCAATTTCACACTTATCAGCACTAAGTCTTTCAATTAAAGAATATTTAAAGACTCTTACAGTAACCATTTCAGAAAATACTTCAGTGTTCATCCATGAAAGATAGCGAGTACGGCAGATAGAGAAGGAATATCTCAAATAATATATAAAAATGATTAGGGATTTTAAGAACAGAATTAATGTAAGTAAGTTTGTAAAACAAGTGGGACTGGAATGGAAGCCTTTTACAATACTATTGATGTTCGAAAACTGCCAAAGGAAGTACTTATATAATAGAAGTATAAGAAACTATATCGACCCATCAAGGGTGGACTTTAGAGTGACTTATAAAAGCCTTAATTTAAGTCTAAAAACATAAATATCTTTACACCCGTGAAGTAGTTCAGTAAGTCAATTTAAGTTAGGAGGACTGAAAATTGTCTCAAACAGCTCGTTTGTCAAGTAATCTCAAATCGCGCTACTATTCGGGACTCCACCACTAGTTTTAGAAAGTACGAAATCGGAAATCCCAAGGTGAGTGCGAGGAGAAAGTCCAGCATTTACTTAACCTGGCCTATCTCTTCTTTGGCCCTTATCATATAACACTCAGTAGAGATTCTGCGACTTTTAATGTATATGGGGAACCCATAACTTTAATTTATAAGGAATAATTTTTAAAATTTTTGTTCAGCGGGGGAAAGAGGAATTTTGTAAAGCCTATTTCCTCACTTGTATTATTAAATTCATTATCATTGATTAATTCACTTTTATTGGGAGTGAGGTGCGAAACATACACCGGAGACAAACACACCACAAAGACGGGGAGCGCGCAGAAACCAGCCCAACGAAAGGAGAGCGCTTACAACACCGATAGGACCGGAGCGATTTAGTTTTATCTTGTCTGTAGAGTTGTTAGCGTCTCGGCTTTGCTCGGCGATGTGAGATACGCTAGAAGTGCCTCCCTTTAACAACGAGTGCGAGGTGCAATATATCTCTTCTGTGTGTAGCGCATCATTTGGTGCAGCAGGTAACCGTAATCATTTTGCGCTCGGCATAGTGAGTCTGTTATCGCTCAGTTCGCCGCAACTAAACGATATGTACTACTCTGACGATATGTACGCCAGTCTTTGGTCGCTATAACTGTATTAAATGTCTGTTTTCCCAACCCGCCCGGTTTCACTTCCCTTATATTTGTCCGTTGTTAACGACACACACGCCGAGGCCGGGGGCAGCAGTCCGCCCACCACACGACTCCGAAGACACACAACTACAACGCGCAACGAAAGAACTGCCACACTATTCATACTTCTATTTTATTACACTTGTAGGAGGCATGTCCTGATAGCTACCCCAGGGATAACTATTATTATAAATTATTATATCTCTCACATTAACATTTTCTAAAATTTACTATAAGTCATCAAACAACATTTTATATTCACCTAATAGAGAAGTATAAAAGGGAAGGCGCGGAAGGGAGCTTGAAGATTTAAATTTAGTATATTAAAATCAGTTTGTTCATGGGTAGTGCTCAAGATCAGTTCCCTGAATGAACTTCACAAGAAGACCAGTTGTGCATCAAATATATAATTCATTTGAGCCTAATCTAGGTTTAAGTTGTATATTTTAGTAAAAAAATCTATCCCTAAAATATTATCAATTACATCAGCAATAAAAAAAATATGTTCGTAATCCGTTAGCAGGGAAACTTTAATTTTTTAGCTGATATACCATTCAAAATGTTAATCTGACTACTCCTATTAGCGAAGCTGTTAGAAAGCCAATAGGATCTTTCCTTTTTTCTGCTGAAGCCTTTAAAATAGAAAATGAACTCCCTGTATCTAACAAGAATAATTGCTTTCTTTGAATTAGCGTCATATATACGAAGGAGACAATTTTAATTTGCAAAATTTTGACGATTCGTTTATCATTTAAAACCTTTGGGAAGCACCGTAACCCATTGCAAAGAATCTGGCATTTTCAACCGCATCGCAGTATTTGGCTGGACCACTAAAAGATTCCAGCCCAATAAACTTGCCTAGGTCGCTCCTTTGATTAAGCATATCCTACCCTTACACTAATTATCAGAGGAATCAAATTTTCCCTGATACCAAGAATTCATTTCTCACTCAATGAGAGCTCTCTCGCATAAAAACAGTTTTGTTTTACGCCGATTAGTGGCATTTTCACCTTGAATGCAACATGAACTCTGGATATTACTTTTTATTACATGCAGAAATTGTCATCAACCATTCTTTACCGTATATCCGTAATTATTATCTCGAATTTGGTGGGGGTAGCTTCCCTCCCCTAAGGACTTCGTCTATATGTTTAAAACTACCTTTGATACTTACAATTTTTACGAGTTACACACTGGCATTCAAACGCACTTTCTTAACAGGGGGCCAGTAACTCCACCCATATATCTTTAGTATTCCTTTGCGAAGGTAGGAGAGTAGGCTCCAGCATTGTTTGTATGGCGCATGTGCCACAAATGAGCCATTTTGCAAGGGCCTTGCAACTTGCACCTGCTAGCCATTTCACGGAATTGTGAAATGGTACAGTAGCAAAGGCGGTCCAATCTTTTCTAAATTCCTGAAGAGGTGTGATCGGACGAACGTTAGTTATTGACTCATGTCCCAGCAGACGAGATCGACCTCTGTCCCCAAGATGATCATTACCGGAACGACATCGTAGAGTTCTAATTGGTTACTTGATATGTTGAGGGCCGATCCAACTCGTGGAACATCTCACTTAGTCGAATTGTTTATTTTTTCTTGGGGGGGCCCAAAAATCCAGTTGTGTGAATGTGGTCTTCTTTCTAGGTTGCGGATCAGCTTCCCTGTAGGGCAATGAATTGGAGCCGTCACAGCACTGATGAACGAATCACTGGATAGGGATTTTCGATTGTATGACGTGGGATCCATGAACACGTCAAGGCTGCTTGTCGCGCCATCTATATGAATATCCAGCATCCCCTTTCAATACGTTATAACAGGTACCAGATTCCTCAGGCTAGAACAGAAGAAACATCTGTCTTCATAAGGTTTTCATTTTGATGTAGAAAAAGCCATTGATAACTGCGGATTCCTACTAACAATGCTCTAATTCTGTTAAGGTATGCAGTGGGCTTTTCACAGGTTTAAGCCTGCGAAATTAAATCTTCAGCTTTCCCTCTTTATCAGATGGGAGCATTAAGCTTTCAGTTTACAGGCGAACCAAGTTCTTCATATTGTTTGGTCTTGATAGGATAGCTGTATTCTTGAACGTCTGGCTAAGGTAGCAGAGACCGAGAGTTGAAACTTTTTCAATATTAATCAGTAACAAAATATAGGCTAAATAGAAATTCCACTCTATCTAACCACTTTCCACTCCCTTGTTTCAAACGCAGCGAAATAATCCTGCCACAGAGAGTACCGTTTCCTAGTTCTTCGAGTGTGGTTCGGCCGTGTATGGGGTGGCGAGAACGAATAACTCGTCAACAGATGAGTTATTAGAGTTGTGACAGTCGTTCCCATTTAGATTTTTATGTATGTCCATCATTTTATCTTATTTTAATTTTTTTTTTTTTTTTTATTTTTTGTTCTCTCTCTCTCTACATGATGTAAAGAAATTCCAGACGGTGGATTATTTAATATTTCGTCTCTGATTTCTCCGTCTAGTTCGAAGTCATGCGTTGTTAATTCACATTTTTTTTTGTTTTTTTTTTTTTTTTTTGGTTTTTTTTTTTTTTTTTTTTACACAGTCTTAATTGTACAATTCACTTAAAACTTTATTTCACTGTTTTTATTAGTTATTTTGTAGTAGAAAGCACTTGATCATTTAACTACTACACAATTACCCAAGTATGCTAATTTTGTAAAATTGTTTAAAAAAAAAAATTATTCAAAACCATTTTTTTTTTATAAAAAATAAGGCCTGTATGCTACCGAATATATGTTGTTAGCCTTAACTTGTATATTACGGACCTAAGAGATGACCGATACGTTCAGTAGCTAGGCCCTAAACTTAGTACTAGCTAAGTCTTTAACTTACAAAACATTTTTGTTGTTATTTTTATGGTTTTATCACGTATTACTATCTGTAGATTGGTTTTTTTCTTTGGCTTTATTAATTTATGAATGCACTAAAAAACTATAGTCTTTTATTTTATTCGTGGAACGCATTGAACTGTGCTCGTGGGTAGCCTAGGCCTTTACTGCGCTTATTTTCCAAAGTTATTATATATACACATATATTTTTACTTTTCTTAATTTTTTTTTTTTTTTCAATTTAAATTCTTTTCTTTATTTTAAAAATTTTTATTTGGGTTTGATTTTCGTCCAACTCTAGGTAATCACCAACTGGAAGGCTTGATACCTAGGTCTAGCCATTCCCAACCGAAAAAGCTATAGATTTTCTTTCACTTAAACTTTACATTTATATTTTTTCTTATTGTATTATTTTCCTAAGTTCCAGATATTTTCTTCTTATTTCTAAACTCGTCACATAAGCTTTGGCTTCTATTATTTCTATTTAATTGATTAAATTCATTACGTAAGTTTATAAGTTTATACTATGCGTGCGTTCGTATGCGCTATTGTTGACTATCTATTACCCTATTTCGCGGGGTAATAGAAATAATATATTAAGAGGAAAATGTGCATACAAAAAGCTTCGTGAGGGGCACTTTGCCAACCGTTAACAACTTTACAAATATGGCGTTTCTGGCCATATTTCGTAATTATTACGAAGTATTCACACGCCAATATACAAAAGTTTTTTTATAAACACAAAAAGCCCCATACATAACTTTGCATAATATATATATAGATTATTAATTAATATATATATATATATTATATATATATATATATAGTATATATATATATATATTAATATAAAAAACAAGAACTACTCAGACAACTACTGGTCAACCAATAATCGACCAGGGATAGAGGCACTTCCAAATCTAGAAGTACCTCCACAGATTACGTTACTTTATTATTTTCCTACACACTACTTCAATCCTACATCAACCGTTGCTGTTTCAACGCTGCACCCCAAACTCTGATCCTCTTCTTTAACCATGAACACCTTCCACTCTCTGCTACCACTGCTTCTTCCCATTAGTACATCAGCTCTTTATTGGATCTTTCTCTTTACTATTTATTAATACTCTATTGTTAGCATAATATATTTTGTTTGTTGCTTAAGAGCTGAAAGGAAAGGAAACAAAATACAGAATTAAGTAATAAAAATATGAAATCATAACTATACTACACTTAAACTACTTGCTAACTACATCCTGACTTTGTCAAGAGCACTAATAATCAAAACTATGAGGAGGCGCGTCCATCTTCAACATTGAAACATTGCCACTCATCATTAGCCAATCCTGTAATAATATAAAAAACAATCATAATTATATCCACACCTCTCTTCTAGACAACATCTTGCAGACAACCCTATCCCTTATATCTCTATGTGTGGGGGAGAAAGAATTGCCCCATCGTATGTCCTGCGTGTCGTAGAAGGCGGACGAAAAGGAGACGGGTGGCTAGTTTGGGGTTGGCTACCCACTCCACTTTACTGTTGCCAGGGAATGGACTTAATGCAGGTTGCCTCGGAGCAAGGTTGTGTCGCCGTAGCGGCCTTCTAATCTTTCCGGCGAAAATTGATTGAATCGTATGGGTAAACATGGAATGTCAGAGCAATAAAGTTTGAGGAGAGAGGAGAAGACTGCTGCATGGACTGTATTTAGAAAGGCAAATTTGATTTGCTCGCTGTGGCTGAAACAAAGATGAAAGGAAATGGTGAAAATGTGTGGTGTGGTGGGAAATTTGTTTGTGCTTGTGTGGGAAGGAATGAGAGGGCTAGAGAAGGAATTGCAATTACTGAATGTCTTGTCGGTTCAGATGTAATGGTAGATTTTGTGTGTTGAGTACTAGAATTTCTAATGGTTTAAAATTGAAAAGTTTGAAAAAAGGTCAAGGTATCGTGTGTACTGTGCACAGTAGGGCCATCTACAGGAGAATGTTGAACTAGAGTCGTTATTTTCTGGCGATAATCCTGAATGTGTTTTGAGGATGGGTGAGTATGAGCTTCAGATGATGTGTTGGGTGAGCTAAATCGCGGTTGATAGGGTGCATTCAAAAAAGGGATGATATACAAGTGGCTTTGGGACGTCGGGAGAAAATGAGAAATGGTATAAAGGTGATTGATCTGTTGAGGGAGAGAGGCACTGTGTGTAACAGTAATACTTCTCTATTAAACAGAGTATTCATAAGATACTAGAGTTGGTTTAAGTAGAGATGGTATCGAAGTGAAAAAGTATAATTGATTATGTGTTGTTGAAGAAGGAGATTGTTGAAGTATGTGTTGTTGTTAAATCAGTGAGGGGTTAGGAATGGATCATTCGGATCATATTTGTTTTATGTAAAACTTAAGGTTAGGTGGGAGGACTTGATACAGGGGAAGTGATAAGAAGAAAGTGGTGGTAGAATTAAGGTGAGAAGTTAAGGTGACACAAAGTATAGCGATAAGTATTTACAGAGCACTTGCAAGTAAATTAGCTGTATGTGAACAAGTTTGATAACTGAACAATCGAAAGCAAAATGAAGGAAGCGGTAGTTAGCAGTGCAAAAGAAGTATGCGGATGTGCTAAAGTAGAGAGATTAAAGAATGTTAACAGTTGGATGGTGGAATGAAGAGGTGATGCAAGTGGTTAAAAGTAAAAAAGAAAGACGTGGTGAAGATAATAAAAAGCCAATGATGGGCTTTCAAAAGAAAGATGTTGGCATATTTAGGAGGAAAAAAGGAATACTAAAAGGTGGATACATAGGAGGGATAAAAGAGTAAACATGAACAGTTGGAAGAAGGATGAATTGGGGACTTACAGGAAATAGGAAGCTCTTTTAGAAGGAGGGCGAAAAATTTAAGAATAAAAATAAGGGGAAATCTGCTTAAAAATTAAATGAATAGGGATGATGCTTTCGTAAGTGAGGAAACACTTCGAAAAATCTGCATAATATTGACAGTAAAATGAGAGGTTGATAGTGAATGTGTGTGGTTTTTATGGTGCAAGAAGGACTAGGTATTTTGGGCGATGAAGCTATTAGTAAGGGAGGAGGTAAAGAGTTGGAGGGTGTATATGAAGAATGTCTCTTTGGTGACGAATTACAGCTTGAAAAATTTGTCAAGAACGGAGGCAAGATTTGAAAGTCGTTGATTGGATTTGGAAGTTAAGTAACAAAAACGTTATGGAGGTATAGTTCGACGGGGATTGGAGGGTGACAGTAAATAGAAACCCTAATATCAAGGGATAAGGGGCGATTAAGGGTAGCTGTAGGGAATTTAATAGGGGAATTAGTTTATTGAGTGGTTGTATGGAAGATATGTGCTGGTATTTTGTCCAAGAATGCTTCGAATATCTGAAGACTGATTGGGGAGGAACACAGGACGTTTAGAAGTGGTAAAAGGACTGATGTTGATCCAATCTCTTACATATGAAACAAATGAAAAAATGAGAGAGAGCAGAAGCAATAAGTCTGGTATATAGGTTCTTATCATCATTTGCAACAGGCCGTATGATAGGGATTAATATTGAAGCTCTATGGAGTGTTAGTGATAACTAATGGTGTTGGTGTTAAGCTCTGAATGAATCTAAAGTGTGTAAGAATAAATGGGAGTTGAAAGTGATTGTTATATTAATATTACGGAATGAGGCAGGGATATGGTTATGTCTCCTTGGTTATTCAATTTGATATGGGTTGGGTTATGAACAGAATTAGTGAGGTGAGGGGGCAGGGAATTGGAGTTGTAATGATATAAAATGGAAGAGAGTGCAGGGTACCTTACCTATTATATGCAGTTGATCTTGTTTGGTGTGGCGAATCTGAAGAGAGTTTGAGAGGATTGGTAGACAGATTTGGCAGGGTGTGTTAAAGGAGGGGTTTGAAAGCAAATGTAGATAAGAGTAAGGCTATGGTTGTGAGTGAGAACAGTCCTCGGTCTGAAGTTATGTTAGATGGTGAGCAACTGGAACAAGTGTCTGAGTTTAAATATTTAGGATATATGTTGGATGAAAAGTGAGGATGGATGATTTCACGTGTAGTAGGAAAAGTTGGAATGGCAGTACCGCTGCGCCGCGCCGGGGCGCGCGAGCCGCCGCGACGGAAGAGCTGGGCGCCACCGCGTCTGGAGTCGGAATGTTAAAGTACTAATTCTGAGTGTTCAGGCGGTTATTACATGAGAGGTATGTTGGTTACTGTGTTATACTTATACTAATGAGCATAAGGTCTGAAAATAAGACGGTATAGATCTAAAGTTCAATGTGCTCAAGATGAACAATCTTAAGGGGCGTTGTTACGGTGATGAGAAGATGTTGATAAAATGGAAGAATGAATGTATTTGATGAGTTGTGTGATTGGCTTAATAGTCTGTGAGTAGTTGGAATAAGTGAAAAATACGTTGAAGATGGTTTGGTCAGGGAAAGGGAATGGATGATAATGTTGGTTTAAGTGGATATTGTGCGTGGGGGCTGGGAATTTCGAACAGCCGGGAGGACCGGAAGGATAAAGTCCATTGAGTCAGTTAAAGGAATGCCTGGAGCAGAGAAGAAATGTGAGTTTTGCAAAGTAAGACGAAAAGGACGCTGATAGGAGTGAATAGGGCTTTGTGACGGTGGTAGGTGTTGCCCACCATGGGCCAGGGATGAACCCACATTGACGAGATGCAAGTGAGGGTCCGTCGCAGTCTCGTATAGGTATTATATATATATATATATAATTAGATATATATATATTATATCATATTATATATATATATATATACTATATTATCTATATAATATATATAGTATAATATATAATATATATTATATATATATATATATTATAACTAGGTAGAAGTAGCGCGCTCGCAGCGATAAAATTACCTCCCATTGGGCTTATGGTGTGTAGGTTTCCGATGACATTCCAGTGCCTAACATCGTTCGCGTTTCTCTTATTGGTTCATATCCGCCATTCCTCCCTCCAGACTCCCCTCCAGACATCTTTATATCACATCATATAGAACCATTACTTAATATCAACACCCCTTCTTCTGCGACAACATACTTACAGACATTCCGCTATCCCTTCTTTAAAATCCCTATGTGTGGGATAGACAAGAAATTGCCCACAAGCATATGATCTTCGCCTGTTCGTAGAAGGCGACTAAGCTATACAGTGATAAGTTGGGTATGGTTGGCCCACGTAACCACATTATCTTTTGAAAGGAATTGCTATATGCATTCCTCGGAGCAGGTCTTGGACATCGCCGTAAAAAGCACCCTTCTATTCTTTTCGGCGAAAATGTCATGAATCATAATGAGGTACATGAATGTCAATGGAGTAAAATGCTTGAAGGAGGGAAGAGGAAGATAGGTTGATCGGATGTCAATCTAGAAAGTGTAATTTTGATTTGCTCCGCTGCTACTGAACAAAATGAAAGAAAAACGGTTGTGAAAATGAGTGTCGTGCCTCCGAAATGTGTAATGTGCTGTGTGCGTGAGAAAGAAATTGAGACGGGGAGAGAAAGATTTGCAATCTGATGAGTGACCTGTAGTGCAGTATGGTAGAATTTGTGTTTGTGTGAGTACTAGAGTTACTAATAAATTTAAAATTTTAAGTTTGAAAGAATGTATAATGTAGAATATGCATGCTCCTTCTGAATGTAATGCTTGAAGAGAGAGTGATTTTCTGGGATAATCTGAATGATGTTTTGGATGGAGGTGAGTAGGAGCTTCAGACTATGGTCAAGGTGATCAAAAAAGGGATGTATAACAGGCTGCTTTGGAGGTGTCGGGAGAACATGAGACATGCATAGGAAGAGCAACTTTGATGTCTCTGTGAGGAAGAGAGAGGTGGGTGGTAGGTAGATCTTCCTTTAAACACAAGAGCTATTCATAAGCTATACAGAGTTGGTATAGGTAGAGATGGTATCAAAGTGGAGAGTATGATTGATTTTGTGCTGTTGAAGAAGATGTTGAAGTATGTGTTGGATGTTATATCAGTGAGGGGGTTAGGAATGGGATTATCGGATCATTATGTTGGTTTATGTAAAATTATTTAGGGTGGGTTTGATCGGAGGAAAGCGTGATAAAGGAGGGAAGTGGTTAGAATTAAGAGTGAGAGGTTAAGTGAACAAGGTTTTAAGGATAAGAATTTAAGAGCTCCTGCAAATAAATCAGTTGAATGTGAACGAGTTGCAGCTGAACAAATCTGGAAGCAAATGAAGGAAGCGGTTGTTAGCAGTGCAAAAGAAGTATGCGAATGTGCTAAAGTAGAGAGTAAGAATGTTAACATTGAGTGGTTGAATGGAGATGTGAGGCAAGCGGTTAAAAGTAAGAAAGTAGTTTGGTTAAATGTACTAAAAGCCAATGATGAGATTTCAAAAGAAATATGTTTGGAATTATATTAGGAGGAAAAAGGGAATACTAAAAGATACGTGAGTGTCTCCTCAATACTCATGCAGCAAATCTTATAAGCTAGGCGAGACAAATAGGAAAACTAGCACATACCCCAAAATTAGTGGAAGTTCTAAAGCGTCAAGCTGGAAAAGTAGCAATCTTAAATAAAGAGACAAGATGGGAAAGTACATGTCTTATGCTCGAAAGACTTCTTCAACTAAAAGACTATATTAGTATGATGGCTGCCGGTACTTCTGAACTTTCTCTCTCCTTTAGTCAGTAGGAACAAATCGAAACCTTCAAGGAATTATTAAAACAAAAAATACTCCATCAGAAGACTTGCCTGCAAGAAATTTTTATAGAAAAGTGATTTTACCAAATGACATTAAAAATTCCATGGAAAGAAGGGAAAGAATGTTAACTGAAAACAAAATATTTTTGTCTGACACCTTTGTTGATCCACAGTTCAGAATCTTCCTCAGAACTGAAGATCTGATATTAAAACCAGGAGTGCTCTTTGTGAACTAAGACTTAGAATGAATAACACTATCGAACAGAAATTTGAGTCTGAGTCAGATAGTTCAGCAGTTTCAGGAATCCTCCGTTGTGGTATCTTGTGAAATGAAAAAGTTAAATTTGACAAACAATGGGACCAATTGGAGCATTCAGAAAAGTGATTGAAAAAAAACGCTCTACTAGTAAAAGACCTTCAACCTGAAAATTATCTTGTAAAATACAAAGAATTCTATAAAGCATTAAATGAAATAATGAAAATCGACTGGAAATCAATGTTAACAGTTAAAGAGGCAACCTCTAGCTATCCTAAAATTTTGCAAAATGTGGCTTACACAGTTACAGCTTTGTCAGCTTTGTGAACATTGAGAGCTTATTTTCTGCTTTAAAAATAATAAAATCGAATCTAAGGACATCGTTAAAGGTGGATTTTATTGAAGAAGTTTTATTTTTAAAAACAATTGTTTCGAATAAATTTATATTACATATGCTCAGACAGTTCAAAGAGTAATTATTTTAAAATTTAGGAGGAAATTTAATTACTATTTTTTTTTTTTAAATAAAAAATCTGTTTTGGAAAAAAATATTTTACATATGTTAAGGCAGCT
This sequence comes from Trachelipus rathkii, assembly GCA_015478945.1. NCBI lineage: Eukaryota > Metazoa > Arthropoda > Malacostraca > Isopoda > Trachelipodidae > Trachelipus > Trachelipus rathkii. Next base: position 99,736 of record JABUQX010008832.1, read on the forward strand.
CATCATAGTTCAAAGGGGAATTATTTTAAACTTTAGGATGAAACTGAAATATAATTTTTCAATTTAAATAAAAAAAATAACTTTTTGATAAAATTATTTTACGTAAATGTACAGGCAGTTCAATGTTAAAAGAGGAATTATATTGAAATTTAAGAAGAAAGTGAATTATTCTTTCCTGTATTTCATAAAAATCATATTTTCTTTAAAATATAAGTTTTTAATTCTAAGTTAATAAAGATGTCATTAAAAAACATTCAATTTCATCATACAATAAAAATTTTGTGACAGAGAAATAGGAGTTGGAGCTGAACAATTTTAAAATGCTGGAGCCTGTATCGGAGCCGGGTAATTTTAAAATGATGAAGCCGGAGTCTGAGCCAGAAAAACATTTTCTGGCTCCGCAGCTCTGCTGTTGTATATTTGTGCTAATTGGGTTAAGGCTGCATTCCTTAGGTGTTTGAGATGTCTGGGCCAGTTGTAGGCGAGTTCTCTAGTTTCTTTGCTGTTTTTTCTAAGTCAGTTGTGGTTATTTCTATTGTTGGGTCGTGGTTGAGTTTTATTGAGCTTTGATAATTTTCCTGTTTTGTGGGTGTGTTACTTTTTGACTTTGCCTTGCGAAGTGAGTTGCAAGAATGTTTGCGTGTTGTTTTGTGTGGATTGAGGCCCAACTAAAAAAAAAAAAAGAAAAAGATAAAGGAAAGAACAGGGGGTGTTTGAAATTAAAAGAAAGATTTTGAAAGGAAATCACGAGAAATGAAAGAAGCTATCTTCAAAGAAAAATCCCTTCAGGAAAAAGAAGCTAAAGCTGCAACAAACATCAATAACTACAATCCTTTGGTTGAAGAAGCCAATGTAAGAATTAAGAATGCATTGAAGATTAATGATAGGAAAGGACTACAGATAGAGCAGACTATGCTTAAGCAGCTTCCAAAAAAGTTGATGAGAGTACCACTGCTTTGCATGAAATAAGAAATGAACAAAATAAGATTGTGAAATTAAAAGAACCATGCTGAACTACTGTGCAAATGAAGTAAAAAAACATATGCTGAAGCAAAAATAATAAAGATTATTCTTATAATCATTGGAGAATTTGTGCATCATATTTTTTTCATCTTTTATACAGTTAATTCTACCATAACATTACTTTTTCAAATTGTTATTTTTTCATTTTTTCTGGTTTGTTAATGTAAATATTAATGTTAAAGAAAGGAAAATAAAGAAAAAAAACCCATACCTCATCCAGGGTTCCAGTTGATTTTATTAGCTTAGCTACAATTAGTTTTCTTCAATTAATGTAGCATTGAGAGAAAGATTAAATTTTAAAGATTGCAAATACATGTAAAGTTTTTAATTCATTTTTTTCAGTTTAAAAAAAATAATTTTTGATGCAAATAATATAAAAAAAAACTCATCAAGCTTAATTTTTTGGTAATCTATATCTTCGCCAAGCTTATGGTGTGTAAGGTATTTCCCATGATATTCCAGTGCCTAATTGTCACTTTTTCTCTTGTTGCGTTTCCAATATTCACACACTTCCTACTTCCAAAAAACACAACAACTTACAGACATTACTTTATATCCCAATGAGTGGGGAGAAGGAATTGCTCACATCGTATGTTCTGCGTGTCGTGGTAGGCTACTAAAGGGACGGTGGTAGTTGGGTTAGCTGCCCACAACCACTTATCTTTTGCTAGATATACTATTGTAGACTTCGAACATGGTCGTGAACGCCGTAAGCGACCATGTATCTTTCGGCGAAATTGTATGAAATGATGATTTGGTTTTGTGTGGTGAATCTGAAAAGTTTGAGAGGATTCGGTAGAGGGGTTGGATGCGGTGCTGTTAAAAGAGGGTATGAAAGTAAATGTGAAAAAGAAGTAATGTAACCCTTCCAAGAGAGTTTGATGGTGAGAAATTGGAACAAGTATCTGAGTTTAAATATTTAGGATATATGTTGGATGAAAATGAAATGGATGATGCACAGCGTAGGAGGAAAGGTGGGAAGGTGACTGGTGTTATTAAATCCTTGGTGGATGTGAAGGGACAAAGTCTTGAGTGCGCTAGGGTTTTGCATGAAGGTATGTATGTATGTTTTGCATGAATGTATGAAGGTTTAGTAATGGTTGAGGATGTGTGGATCCAATCTTTACATTGAAAACAAATGATTGGGAGAGGGAGGTAAGAATAAATTGTATTTAGGTTTTATGGATTTGCAACAGGCGTACGATAGGATTAATAGGGAAGGTCTATGGCAGGTGTTAGTCATATATGATTTTGGTGGTAAGCTTCTGAATGGAATCAGAAGTATGTATGACGATAGTGAAGCGTGGGAAAATAAATAGAGTCGAAAGTGATTGTTTAATATTTAGTAGCAGAGTGAGGCTAGGGATTGTGTTATTGACTCCTTGTTATTCAAAATGGATATGGATGCGGGTCATGAAAGAATTACAGATGCGAGATGGCAGGGGATGTTGGAGTGTGGGTGTGAGAATGATGGAGGAATGAAAGAGAGTGGAGGGTTCCTCTACCTATTATATGCAGATGATCTGGTTTTGTGTGTTACCGAATCTGAAAAAGAAGTTTGAGAGGATTGGTAGAGAGATTTGGTAGGGTCTGTAAAAGGAGGTTGAAGAATACAGATAGATGAGAGTAAGTTTATGGTTGTGGAGTTGGAAAAGGGAACCAATGTTTTTTCCCAACCCCCCTTCGGATTTGTGGGAAAAGGGGGGGTTATATGTTAGATGAGTGAACAGCTGGAAAAGTGTCTGGTTTAAATATTTAAGATAAATGTTGGATGAAAATGGGAATAGGATGCAGAGTGTTAAGTAGGAAAATGGAATGGCAGAAGCGTGGCTGATGCAATTAATCGTTAGTGGATGTTAAATAGGAACTAGTCTGAGTGCACTAGGTGGTCTTACTGAGGTTTGTTGTTACCCTGTAATGTATTATAGTAGATGAGGCTATGATCTGGAATAAGAGTATTGATCTAAAGTTCAATGTTTCAGATGAACAACCTTAGGGTGTGTTAGGTGTGCTGTGAGAAGATATTGTAAATTGGTATATGAACGTTATTTAGAGAGTGTGTGTGTGAAGTAAAGGGGAAATGAGAGAATAAATGGAAGTACGTGGAGATGGTTGGTGGAGTTGAAAGTGGATGGTTAAATATTATGTCTAGTGGTTAATATGTGAGGTTATAGTGGTGATTTGTGTGGGAATCGAGCGGTCGGACGGAAGTATAGATAAAGTGCTGGATTGAGTCCAGTTAAAGGAATTGCTGGAGGAGAGAAATGTGAGTTGGCAGAGGCGAGAAGAAAGTGCATGATAGGAGAGAATGGCGGGGTTTTCTGAGGGTATGGTTGTAGGTGTTGCACCTGGGCCAAGGATAAACCCTTTCACTATGTGACTTAGATGCCATAGTGATGGTTCGTCGCGGTCCCGTGAAGCTCTAGGGTGATTTTCTGACTGCGACGAGTTCTCACTAATAGGTTAGTTGGATTTTCTTAAGTTGAGGTTTCTTTTGACTTGCTTCATATTTAGTTGAGCGTACGTGTCTGTTTTTGTTGGCATATTACGCACTTAACCCCACTTGGGAGAGAAGGGTGGGTGATATATATATATATATATATATTATATTTATAATATATATAATATATAGGGATTATTATATATATATATATATTATATTAATATAATTATAATAATATATATATTATATATATATATATATATATATATGCAAGTTTATATACAAAGTACTTGTACTTGTACTTGAACAATATTTCTTAGATAGTACTTACTTTTTTTGTACTTGTACTTGAAACAAATTCTAGAGTACTTTACTTGTACTTGTACTTGAAACAATGTACTTGAACCTACAAGAATTGTACTGAACCCCAAGCCTTAAATATATATATATTTATATTATTATATATTTATATTATTATTATTATTTTATATATAGTATAAATAGTTTATATTAATTATATATATATTTATTATATATATTATTATATATATAGGATGTTATATATATATAGTTATATATATATAGTATATAATATATATATATATATATATTATATATATATATATATATATATATATATTATATATATATATATATATATAATATATATATATATATAATTTAGATTCAGGGGGCTTAAATGCAAGTTTTCTAAGTTTGCATATGATACCAAAGTGGCTAATTTAAGTTGGCGAAAAATAAAGATGGATTATTATTTATAATATTTCATAGAATTACTTGATAAACTTTTTAGGTCGACAGATAAGTGGCAGATAAATTTTAATAGTAAAAAGTTTAAGTTTCTTCATTTAGTAAACTCAAATAAAAAATTGTAACTACGATTATGAAATGGGGATTGACTTGAGTCTGGACCAAGAAAAAGAGATTTAGATGTGAGTATGAGTATAAATAGCAATCTGAAAGTAAGCTTATAGTTGTTTGGATAAGCAAGGATAAATGCTAATATAATGATGTTAAGTATATATAATATCGCAATATTAGTTTCCAAAACTAACAAAGTTTATAATTAGCTGTATAATAGCTTTTTTAGGTCAGTATTAGAGTATTGCAGCACAAGTTGGGCCTCCTTATTAAGAAAAGACCAGTATGCTGAAAAAGTGTTGTAACGTTAGTGCAGGAGATAATTAGACTGTCTGTGTTAGAAACTTAGAATAGAGGCTGAAGGAAGTTAGGAATGTTTCCTTAGAAAAGCGATTTTATTTAAGAGAACATGATACAAGTCTTTAAATAATTTTATTTACTATGCTCTATTTGTATAATACCTGATTGCAAAATTATTTATGTTTTTAGACCTTTAATTCCGGATAAATATTTTTATATAATAAGAAAATTAGAAAATTAGAAAAGAAATAGTAAGAAAACATTCATTCTGTCATAGTGTTGTAAATTTTGAATGATTTCCCGCAGGCAGGTATGGAGTGTTGATGTTACTCTGCAACTATTAATGAGATGGATTTGGTATTTAGGTTATTATGTGTATTGATTGGTTTTTGTGGCTTTTTATCTATAAGTTATTCTGATGTAGAGCAAATTTGGCGTGGTCTTTTAGTTAATTATTAGCAATAAAGTGCATGTTGATAGCTAACACCTGCGAACCATATGACAATAAACTATATCACCAGCTTGTATTGTGACGTTAGCCAAATGAACACATAATAGCGGATAGTTTTTGACTTTTAAAACGGTAGTGGTTTTTAGTATATTATATGTAATAACAATGACCTCCTATTTAGATAATTAACAGCCTATAGGATGCTGAGAATGTAGAGTTACTGCTCACTATTGCAAATGAGACATGATATTCTAAGATAAATGATACTAAGTCTCCAGAACAAAGTTCGATAAAGGGCTATGTACAGCTTCAACTGGTCTTGTATATCCTTATGCTTCTATCTGATAAGTTAGACAACCAACCAAACAGAACCACAAGGTTAATACCTTTGAACGAATCGCTAAAGATTACTAATAGAATAGTGTGACATTTCTGATTGGAAAAACATCTCACTTATGATGAGTTAATACACCGAGACCATGAAAGAAATGTTTTTGATTGTGATTATTGAAATAAATATTTTTCTATAAGAAGTTTCATTGCGTTCTGGAATTTGCATTCTCTAAGGTCTATGACTTGAATAAAAGCACATTAGGTATAATCGTTAAAGAACACTCCTTCCATTCTTGTTCTGAGTTTTAGTTATACCACGGTTATACTATGGTTATACCAAAAGAACGATTTAAAAAAGAAAATAAAAAAATAGTGATGTAGAAAAACCAGAGAGATTATTACATTTTCAACTGTGAAAAGTATTTTTAAGTAGAGTTTCTGGGCACTTAGTAAAATTATTATTGTCTGAGGTTATAACATGGAATGAGTTGTCAAACACAATGTTTGTATTACAAAAGCATTCTATGAGTCTGCTTTCATCTTTGTAAGCAAGCAAGCTAGACCTAGTCCAATCTCGAAAGATATTAAAAAAACTTATAATCTATTTCTGATTATGAGCGATTATTCCTAGTGTAACGTCATTGTTCTAATGACGTTAAAACTTACAATTACAAACATT